>PGFW01006742.1:20422-34142 GCA_003123925.1 Haematobia irritans
GGAGCGATGAATTTAATATGGGCTTGTCATAGGACGGATGTGCACCATTTCAACAGCCATTGCACTGAATTTGCATTACTTCTTAAGGTGTGATCTGAATTCAGAGTTTCGGATGTGAATTATTTTTTTTTTTTGATATTTTGCCAAATAAATGTATCTCTAATTAGTGGCAATACAAAAAAATAAAGTAGACATTAAACATATCCCAGTTGTGAGGACGCCATATCATGACTGTGCAATCGCTCTGTATTTTATCTCTAAGTCTTTCGGATAGTTTGATCACATCAGTTACCTAAAGCGGCGGATACTAAAAGTTCAGAATCCATCGCAATTGACTTTATTTCCATTTATAACCACATTACACTTAGAGGGAACCCTTATTTAGAAAATTTCACATTCGGTGCATTAAAGTCAGGGTTAGAACCATTAATGATGACCAATTAACATCGCCACGATAAGGAATAACATGGTCATTGAACTACTTATAAATAAAAACGGAAAGCTTCCATGTTAGAACCACCACGCAGTTCCTCGATCCCATACAACGAATGGACAGAAACAGAAGGAGGCATCGTAGGAAAGCGAAACTATCTGGTAGCATAACACAAATAGCAAATGTCCGGTTATAGATCACTCTTTGAAATTTTGTATGGTTAGAGCCGAGATATTGACCAAGTAGTGAGCCAAAGTTGATACCCTAGATGGACCGGGACCCTACTGACAGGGCTGTGGGAAAAGTTTATCAACTTGAATATTGACTAGTTTTGTTAAAAATAAAATTTTTTTGTTATATTTGTTATTAGCTTTTACTCAAAAAATAAAAATTTTGCAAAAACAAAAACTGTTCATCCAAAACCCATTCGTTGTGGTAAATGAGGGATTTTTCCAAAAATATTCTCCAAAAAGGAAATATATTTTAAAAACTTTTCTAATCCAAAAAAATAGCAGAATTAATTTTTTAATTCAATAATCTACTTTATATTCAACCCAAAAAAATAGTGTGAGAACAAAATAGAGAAATTTAATTGTTTTTTGTGGTTTTTGGTTTTAGTTCAAAAACCATCACAATACCTGTACAAAATATTTATCTTGGCTAAAATCGGCTATCCACGTAATTGAACCTTTTTTATTTCGACCAAAAAAGCTTAAAATTTTATATGTTAAAAAATAGTTCTAGTTCACTATAGCAAAATTAATTTTGTATTCGAAACTCGACATCACAGACTATTAAAAATATAAATTATAATAAAAATCGGATGGCATATTTTCATGTTATATCATCGGATGGCATATTTGTATTAAGCCGATTCCGTTTAGAACTGGATACAACATATGTATGAGCTATCCAGTATTCTAATGATGTTCTATCCAGAACATCTCATCAGTGCAAATTCTAACAATATTGCCAGAATGCATTTTGATTCACAATAGCTATTTATTGTGATTATTTTCTCCAATAACATGAAATTAAAAGTAAAGTCTCACAAATAATCACACTATCAATAATTTCTTATTATTTGAACAATTTGTAAATAATAAAAATTAGGATTCCACTTATTTTCTGTTATTGAATTTAAACAGCTGATATGCTGTGTTGCCGATTTGTGTACACGTTCTGGATAAACGAGAATTGTGTTTTTCTTTTAGTCCGCGGCTTCGTTATCCGTTACTAAAACTGAAAAACAAGCCGTTCGTTGTTATTAATTCATTAGAGATATTTACCTGTTAATATATGCAAACGACGCTCAAACCAGTAATTCCCGGCCTTAAAAAATTTTTCGAAAGAAAAAGTAATGAATACCGGTTTAATATTCTCGAATATGTTCAAATGTGTCGTCATATCGCTTTTCGGCATCGGATTTAAGATGCACCTGAAAACGAGAAATAATTTTTGTAGACATTTCTCATATTTATCATTACGAATTGGCCTCAAATGCTATAAATAATATATTTAAGGACGAATTTAAGGTATTCAGTAGGTGGTTTTAGTATACTTTTAAAGCCGTAGTTTTGTTAATTTTATAACAAAAAGTAAAAACAAAATAACAAAACGTCTTCCGGAAAAAGGAGAGACATGAGCCATTATTTTACTAATATAAAATTTATCTGACATTTATAAGTATGATTTATTATGATACTTATATGGTAAGATGTGAGATAATGGGTACTTACATGAGGCCATTGATCTACATTTTGGTTTCACAGTAAAATCAATTTGGACCGATATTTTTATAATGCGCTTCCGATAGGTTAATCGACATGGTACGGTATTTTTTGACACTTCTAATAATGCCGCTAACGTGGATTGACAGCGGCACTTTACTTTATAGTTCGAATTAGAAGTTTCGTTGATATGCCTCAGGCCTCCTGCTTGAAGTAAAATTATTAAATCATGCAAAAATCCTGCTGCATTTACCGCATCTTGTCGTAGATCGTCTTTGCCCTTCAATAGCATGTGGTCGTGTTACACACATACTGAACAAACACAGGATAATTTTTTTCGTGGGCATTTGATTGCCACCAACTAATCCAATTTGTGATTCCTCATTTAATGATATCTAGCTTTGAAACAATGTGAATTTTTAGTAGGATTTTTCTTTTTAATATAATAGTAAAATTTTAATCAATTCTTATCTTGTTACTTATTAGTTTTTGATCAATTCTGACTGGGAAAATTCAATTCGTCGGACAATGAATGCGCATCAAGATTTTTTCATAGCGATTTAGTTTGTCGGCTTAATGACACGCAGAAAACCCTTAGGATTTTTAATTTCTGTATTATGGCCAAATTCAATCTAATGCTCTGTAAAAATAAATGACCAATTACCGAATAATAATTTATATAAACACAATACAAATAAATATTTTTTTAATATTTCTATATATTATGAGATTGTTTCATCATCTGGGCAATGATATAACATGACAATTTACACAATAGTTAATATGCATATAATTACAAAAGTTAATTGTGTTTTTTTTTGTTCAGCAAATTTTGTGTCCATTTATGTGATTAGCTGTCAACTTAATGATAGAGAACAGTTTTTAGTACTTGTCAACTTACAATATAATAATTATACCACACATCAGAAAAAAATATTCTATTTATAAATTTAAAATTTGCTCCAATCTATTACATATCACTTTTTATATGGTTCAATTAAACAAAATATAATTGATCTAATTTTATGCCAATAAAGTCTGTACTTTTCTTAAACTTAAATTTATCTTTTTTGCATTGGATTTATTACAACTTATTACATTTCACCTGTAATCTTAGCTTGTTTCCAATTAGTTATGACTATTATTTGCTTATTGTATTTATCGGCTATATTTTTGCTTTTGAAATAATGTCTGATGAGCAATTTTTTGACTATAGAGTCGGCTTTACCCTTCTGTTCCATCATATATGTCCAATATACAATGGGATATAATTATAACAAAGTCTGATGGGGGTGTTCTGCAAACATCGCCCCACCATAATCTCCTTAAGAATTTTAATAAATTCCACATCTTGAATTTAAACGGGCAGTCATTTGATTTAGAGCACATATAAATTTATAGCTTGACATCAGGAATATGCTTTTTGAATCGTTGCTCGTAGCAATACTCATTCTGTTTGTAGCAAACAGGACCAATTAATTCATTATTATTAACAGGACTTGATATAGCGGAATCATAAAACAAGAAAATTTGCATGTATTTCTCCACAGTATACATAGATTGGATGTAAGTTTTTTAGTTCTATGCAAAGTTATTTCCTGTTCATTCCATATGGGATGTCTTTTCAGAAATTGGCAGAACGCGGGTGTCATTGATCTTGAAGCCGTGGATTCGGTCGAACGCAAACTCTTGAGCCGCTTGACGATTTAAATTCCATTATCTTACGTTTCATAGTAAATTGATCGGAATTTGCGTATTGTGTAACTAAAACGAAAATGAAAATTGCAAGATTATGATTGTGTCACGAAAAAAACCGTGCTGGGTATGACTTGCTTACTTGAGTGTATTTCTGTCGCGCATTATTTTGCTATTACTTCATAGGCATTTCTCCTACTTTCAAAATCCTGACATTCCTTTTAAATTCTTTCTAGTGTAAATAGATTTGGATATTTTTGTAAAAAATAGTTCCTTTTTGGATTTGTCATATATCCAGTAAATCCAGAGAACCATGAAACCATTTTTTAAAAACTGTTCTTCAAATGTCTCTGCATTGGATATTCATCAAACTGGGTTCCAGTTTAATTCATCGCTTTAATGTTACGGTCTGTAGCAACAATGAACATTCCTTATTTTTAAATATTGATGATGTAAATGGATTTGGGTTATTTCGGATTTTCCAGTTTTACATGCATATTATCTAACATCTTCAGTTTAGAGCATAAATCTGAAATTATTTTAGAGGATACGTATTGCGATAACTTATTTACATTATAGATGTAAATTTGTTTCTCTATTTGCTTGAATTCGGTGTTTCATTTGATCTCATTTTTAAGCTATGGGGAATATGGACAATAATTTTGTTGATTTTTTGAGTTTTAAATATTATCGCATAATTGTTTCGGATTCAGAAAAATAAAGTCACGATTAGGGTCAGTAACAAAAGTTTGAATTTGGTCGATGCGAATCGAAATGATATTAAAAATTCCTCTTTGTTGTTGGGTATCAATTGTTATGGAAATTTAACGAAATTCATAAATTACCTTAACTTGCGCGGGCACTTGCTCTCACCACACATGTTGTTCAGAATCGAAAATTAACGTGTGGCAAGATTTATTTCACACAGCTGCTTTACAATCCCGAATTACATATTCAATAAAACACTTTCTCAATGGGATCATCCTGAAAAAATCTGCGATTAAATATCGTATCACCCTTGACAAGATCGCATGGTATACCTTATAAAACTCCTTAATTTTCGTTTTAGCTCTAACGCCTGCAGTTTATGAAATAATGAAAATTCTGATTGAGATAAAATAGTTTCTTTACTTGAAAAATATTCCATAATCAAGATCATTGGTTCAATTTTGGCCATTTCGCTGAAAATTTGATCAACCTCAGTTGGTTTTGAAATTGTATCTTATAAAATGTATTACGTTTTACACAATTAATAATCCACATTATTTTATAATATTAAAGTTACCAAACAAAAATCTTCAGACTGCCTGTTAATAATGAAAGCCATGTTAAGATATTATTAAACACTTTGCAAGCATTCTACGCTTATTTCTTTCAAAATATTCAAAACGCTCAAAGCCGAGATTTTTCAATAGCTGAAGGGTATTATTTCTTCTTTATTATGCAGCACTTAAGAGCATTAAATGATGTTTTTCTGAATTCAAATTCCCATGTCATTTAATGTATTTAACTTCGAGTGGCCCTCGACGCAGTATCCCAAACACATAGACGCCAGATATTTTCATAGTCAACATTTTATCTGCGGTACCATTTTGAACTGGCCAAGTTCAGCATACCATTTCTTTTAAAACTGCAATTGCAGAGTTTGTTATTTTCACTTAGCGGTACATTTTGATCAATTAAAATTGTCCGACCATTATTTGCTTAGTAGATTTAAATAGGGCCATACGCGAACTTAGGCGGATTTATAAAGCCAAGGAGAATAGGCTCGTTGCCACCCTACAGATTTCGTATGCCTGAGAACGGAAAAATAATTGGTATATTCGCGAATTTATATCATGTATATAATCCTATTCAACACCTTTCTTGGCTAAACTCATTGAAATAATTCGGTTGAGATAATCTCGACACTAGCTCTCGTCTGCAGAGCCTTCTCGTCCAAAGCCACATTTCCAGAATAAATAATAGAATAAGAATAGCCTGACAGATAGTTGCAAGTTTAACCACTATTTAAGAGATCCAAAGGTAAATGCCTAAAATGATATAAACTACATTAAATAATTGCCATTTAATTTTTATTTAATGTAAACATTTACCAAGGAATTATTAATGCGAATGGCATTTCACAAATTATCGTAAAAAACAACTTTATATGCGTTTTTTTCTTATATAAATCGATTTTATTGTCCTGTGTTTGTATCCGTTAGATTTTGAATCTGGGGATTGTATTAAAAAATATTTCACATTGCCAATATATTATCCTTGTGTACTTTGTCGTTGTTCGCATTCGCAAAAGTAGCCGAATGAAATGGTATAATGGAATGTTCAAGCGATAATATATCGTCATTTATAGCCACGATCATGGAATTGGACCAATTACAAATGGGACTAGTATATTTTCGAAACAAATTCACAAACAAAATTTTACATACACTTATAGGATTGACATAAACTGCAGGAATTAGCACACCAATCTTGCTGGAGGTATACTACATAGCGAATCCATTATAAATTTTTTGGCGCACATCTTGCACCAGAATACCATGAATTAGGGAAGTTTTTCTGCCGAAAATTAAAATTTGTAATTTTCATTAAGGTTATTATATTTTGCCAATTTTGTTATGTATAAATATTGGCCTAGCTGGCTTTTGATTGTAGAGAGGGTACAAGTTAGTTTCGAAAAAACCGAGTTTTTTTATAAAAAAATGTCAAAAGACTAAATCTAGTTCTTTTGTTAGTCTTTCAAATTTGACTAATTTTATCCTTGAAAAATTGTATCAGTAAAAACGCAGCCTTCAAACTTCAATTTTATTACCTATCAAATTCGTAGCCATATTTTGAATTCACCAAATACTTTGAGCTACTTCGATGACATAGGAATGTGTGGCTGGAATTTAAATTTATCTAAGAGATTTCTAAAATTGTGATACATGCGTGTAATAAAACTGTTCAATGTCCTTTTGCTCCAGTTTAATCGGTTTCTAGAAAACAATTGTTACACTTATATATCAATTTATTTATAAAGCTCACTTAGTGCCACCGACCTCTTTATTGAAATTATTTGGCTCGAAGTAATATAACCATTTGTTTTAAATTTAATGACCAAACTTCTTCCCAACACATTTCAAGGCCTCCAAAATTTATTAGAATTATTTTTATTTTGACGTACAATTTGCAATAAGTGTCGTATCAGACGATTAAAGTAAATTGCTTTCTGCTTGGCAGCTCGCTTTTGTATTAGGACAATCTGAGATATAAACAGAATATATAGAAGAAATAAGAAAAAGAAGAGATAAATTACATTCGTTTTCTCATAATAACTGAATTATGCAAGACTTTTTAATTTGTAAAAGTTGTAAAGTTCTTGCAAAAAGACGTTATTATCTAAATTACTAATCGTGAAAAAATATAACAAATTAAAACCTATTTCAATCATTTACAAAATAACATTTTTGAAAATGATTGACTTTTTTCGACTCCTTTTCGAAAAAAACGAGTCTTTAACTTTGTTTGATCATATATCTCAAAATGTCCTTATCTATTTTTTGCAAAAATATCTTTAATTTAACTTCAAATTAAGGCACCCGTTAAATGTCTTACTATTTTAATGTTGCAATTAAATTATAGATTTATTTTCAAATCGAAAATTTCGGAGATTTAGATTTTATTGCGTAGTAGAAGCCAATATAAACTATTGTAAAATAATTGATAAACTCTGATTTTGTATTAGATAAAAGGATAATTACGCAGTGTCCAATTTTACGTAGTTAGCATTTTGAGAATGTCAAAATTCGGCTGCGGAAACTTTGACGTAAACATACATATTAAAAACTTTGGCAATTCATTTATACTTACATGTTTTTTGCAAAATTTTATTTGAATCTATTGTATTTAATTTGCATTCTTCAAAGGAATAGCCCTCTAAAAAACCTGTTTGCCACTTGTACTTTCATTATGCGTATTATCGTCCGATATGGATTCAATATTTTAGTTAATGTTCGAAAATTCTTATTTGCTTCGAAAAAAAAATGTTTAAGCATGTATTGTTTGATCTAGCGATAGTATTCTTTATGACTTGCGAAATACAAGATTAGTTCGGATTATCTGCAAATATATTTCTGCTGTTCAAGGACTCGTGACTTTTGTGCGTGTATACCAAACGATTTACAAATATAACTCAAATGTTTATTTCATAAAAATACGCAATATTCTAAATTAGCATAGCTTATTATGATATTCTCGAAGCTTTAAGCACATAATTTTGCTTAGACTCCAGACAATGAAGACGATTCCAAAACAATGCAAAACAGTAGTACATAAATGTCACGCAAAAAAATTAAAAACATAAATTTTCCGGCATATTCCGATGATGAGGGCGGTATCTACCACCATGTCCGGCCAGCATATAGAATTTATAGAATTCTTCTTAAGGTATCATAGGATGGAATAACATTCACTGCAATGCTCTTTTAAATGCCTCCAAAAGTTACTAATCTTAAAGGAGTTTCGTAACATAGTTGAAGTAGACATCAGAGCTGCCCCATCATTGGCTTTTGTTATTCTAAAGAGAGCGAGAAAGTTAGATATAACACAGAAAAAAAATATCACCA
Organism: Haematobia irritans; assembly: GCA_003123925.1. Classification (NCBI taxonomy): domain Eukaryota; kingdom Metazoa; phylum Arthropoda; class Insecta; order Diptera; family Muscidae; genus Haematobia; species Haematobia irritans. Next base: position 28,891 of record PGFW01006742.1, read on the forward strand.
AAAATTTCCAATTAAAATTTTAATTACATTTTTAAAAAAAAATATTTGGTTCAAACCAAAATTTTTAATTGCACAACAAACATCAATCAAAAAATGAATTGTATTTCAATTAACTTCTTAAAGAAAAATAATTTTTTTAATTGACTCTGCGTGATTGATACTGATCATTTCGCCAGCGTGATGAAGACATTTCAATTAAAAATTAAATTGGATCAATTATAGATTGAAGCCACAAAAAATATTTTTTTTCCGAAAGTTATAAACTAGGCCGATCATTAAGTCTCTCGGTCCTTTTCGGGAGCATCGAATAAACGCTTTTTAAATTGTTATTTACAAAAATATAATCGATAACAGGACTACAAGAAATTTGTTAAAGGCCAAAGCATTCGATTCTACTAAACAAACGATACTTGTCAATTTTTTTCAACGATTACTTGTTAATCTTTTTCGATATAGTGAATGATTGGATTGTGATTCAAACGGGTGTTGATTGACTTTGCGAGTAGAGGTGTGCTCGTGACACGAAATTCTCGTGACACGGTGAATCGACGTGAGTCGTGAACAAAATCGAAGCAACTTCTTCACGATGTGTGTTGAAATGAGACGAATAAATAAATTATGTTGCGTGCGTGAGAAATAAAATCGGTTCGTTGGAATACGTGCTTGTGAAATAAATTTCTGCACAAATCACGCCTCACGAGAAATAATCAAAGATTTAATTCACACCTCGTATGTTAACTGAAATTAATTGGGCTCTGAAACTACAATATTCCTATTTTTGAATTTTGTTACCTTTTGCTTGTAGTTTCCGTTTGGAAAAATATCGCTGAGTCTCGTGAATTTTCGCGTGGCAATCACGTTGAATTGTCGTGAATCGTCGGCGGTGCAAAGTTGTGTCTTTAAAAGTAGTTTCGTGCGTGAGCGTGCGTGAGATACTGGTTTTCATTTCGTGAATGTGCGTGTGAGTGGGTTGGCTACCCGTATCGTGCCTGAGCGTGGCCGTGAATAATTATTTTGCCTTCGTGAATGTGCGTGTAGGTGTGGAAAATGAATTTCAGTCACGCGTTACGCTCTACTTTCGGAAGTGAAATTCATGACATGTTTTCCTCCTATTTTGATATCATCGACACAATACCTAGGGGCTAATCACAGCATTCGATACTCGAAATTTTCGTGAGGGATCATTGCATTTTTTGCTGCTGAATTTTTTCGATTGGTAAATTTGATTCGTTTACCTGTTTATAATGAATATGTATTTTGAATATTTAGACTAATGTAACTCGAATAACGATAAACAAAAAATTGCTTATACTAGTTGTATGGTGAGCGAGCTCCTAGTTCGCAATGGAAACCCATATAAAAATTGTTAGCAGGCATGGGCGATACCAAAAGCATTGGTGTTCTCAATTAACCATAAAACTTTAACGTTCTGCGACCACATCTTAGGGCAAAGAGTGAATGTTGTATAAGTATAAATTTTTATCGCTTCCTTCAGTGCAGTCAGTTAAATCTGTTTCAAATCTACAAAAAGGTGACTTCAAACAGTGCATTACCATTTCAACCCTTATCCCTTATTTAAGTCTCCGTATTAATTGTATATACATCTTATCCTCCAATTCGGAAGATGGACCCATGGGTATAATTGATGATTACAATTCAATTTTTTGTTTCGTTTTTGGCTTGTTGACAATCACTATAGAAATTTAATTAAGATTTTTAATCGAAGTGATCCAAACTTTTAATCGTATCGACATATTTTTCACATACGATAAAGAATGTGATGATCGTAATCCGCCCGATCTTAGCCCCTGATCACGATTTTAACTCATTTTTATTTTTGGGTCTAAACTACACACAAAAATTTTTTTTTATTCAATCACGAAATTTATTGATCAAAATTAATTTTTTAATGAAATGCTCTTCAATCACAGAAATGATAGTATCCAATTAAAAAAAATTAATTAAAAGCGTCAATTAAAATTTAAATCGTATCAATTAAAAAAATTAATTGATACTAGCTTAATTTTTGTAATTGATTTTTTTTTCAATTAAAAATTTTGGTTGAACCAATTAAATTAAATCGTACATTTTTAATTGAATTATTTTTTAAAAAACTCAATTAAAATTTTAATTGAGAAATTTTCTGTTGAAATTTTTTTCTGCTGTATTTCAAGGATTTTCACTTTTGGACAGAAGTGGTTGTTTTGTTAAAACAAGCAGCTTTAAGTAGATGCTTAGCGAAACCGCGAGGCTGCTTTTCTTTTTCTTGTTTGAGTGTATATTAAATATAAACATATTAAATAATTATCTTGCGATTCTTCGGTCAGACTCAAGGTGTACTAAGTTTAGCAGCTTACAATTCGAAAGTAATCTCTCTGTTGCCGTAAATAATATATATCTAGTGGCAATACAAAAAAAGTAAAGTAGACATTAAACATATCCCAGTTGTGAGGACGCCATATCATGACTGTGCAATCGCTCTGTATTTAATCTCTAAGTCTTTCGGATAGTTTGATCACATCAGTTACCTAAAGCGGCGGATACTAAAAGTTCAGAATCCATCGCAATTGACTTTATTTCCATTTATAACCACATTACACTTAGAGGGAACCCTTATTTAGAAAATTTCACATTCGGTGCATTAAAGTCAGGGTTAGAACCATTAATGATGACCAATTAACATCGCCACGATAAGGAATAACATGGTCATTGAACTACTTATAAATAAAACGGAAAGCTTCCATGTTAGAACCACCACGCAGTTCCTCGATCCCATACAACGAATGGACAGAAACAGAAGGAGGCATCGTAGGAAAGCGAAACTATCTGGTAGCATAACACAAATAGCAAATGTCCGGTTATAGATCACTCTTTGAAATTTTGTATGGTTAGAGCCGAGATATTGACCAAGTAGTGAGCCAAAGTTGATACCCTAGATGGACCGGGACCCTACTGACAGGGCTGTGGGAAAAGTTTATCAACTTGAATATTGACTAGTTTTGTTAAATAAAATTTTTTTGTTATATTTGTTATTAGCTTTTACTCAAAAAATAAAATTTTGCAAAACAAAAACTCGTTCATCCAAAACCCATTCGTTGTGGTAAATGAGGGATTTTTCCAAAAATATTCTCCAAAAAGGAAATATATTTTAAAAACTTTTCTAATCAAAAAAATAGCAGAATTTAATTTTTTAATTCAATAATCTACTTTATATTCAACCCAAAAAAATAGTGTGAGAACAAAATAGAGAAATTTAATTGTTTTTTGTGGTTTTTGGTTTTAGTTCAAAAACCATCACCAATACCTGTACAAAATATTTATCTTGGCTAAAATCGGGCTATCCACGTAATTGAACCTTTTTTATTTTCGACCAAAAAAGCTTAAAATTTATATATTGTTAAAAAAATAGTTCTAGTTCACTATAGCAAAATTAATTTTTGTATTCGAAACTCGACATCACAGACTATTAAAAATATAAATTATAATAAAAATCGGATGGCATATTTTCATGTTATATCATCGGATGGCATATTTGTATTAAGCCGATTTCCGTTTAGAACTGGATACAACATATGTATGAGCTATCCAGTATTCTAATGATGTTCTATCCAGAACATCTCATCAGTGCAAATTCTAACAATATTGCCAGAATGCATTTTGATCGGCGGTTACTACCGCAGAGCCAATTCCAGTCCATTCTGCATCAGTAGCTTCATTTCTGATCTGTACCTTTACAGGTGTAATGAATCGACATATATCTCAGCAAAAAAGCGTCGTCAAAAAAGTAGTGGACCCGGGAGTGGTGCAAAATTGACGCAGGAGCGATGAATTTAATATGGGCTTGTCATAGGACGGATGTGCACCATTTCAACAGCCATTGCACTGAATTTGCATTACTTCTTAAGGTGTGATCTGAATTCAGAGTTTCGGATGTGAATTATTTTTTTTTTTGATATTTTGCCAAATAAATGTATATCTAATTAGTGGCAATACAAAAAAAGTAAAGTAGACATTAAACATATCCCAGTTGTGAGGACGCCATATCATGACTGTGCAATCGCTCTGTATTTAATCTCTAAGTCTTTCGGATAGTTTGATCACATCAGTTACCTAAAGCGGCGAATATAAAAGTTCAGAATCCATCGCAATTGACTTTATTTCCATTTATAACCACATTACACTTAGAGGGAACCCTTATTTAGAAAATTTCACATTCGGTGCATTAAAGTCAGGGTTAGAACCATTAATGATGACCAATTAACATCGCCACGATAAGGAATAACATGGTTATTGAACTACTTATAAATAAAACGGAAAGCTTCCATGTTAGAACCACCACGCAGTTCCTCGATCCCATACAACGAATGGACAGAAACAGAAGGAGGCATCGTAGGAAAGCGAAACTATCTGGTAGCTACACAAATAGCAAATGTCCGGTTATAGATCACTCTTTGAAATTTGTATGGTTAGAGCCGAGATATTGACCAAGTAGTGAGCCAAGTTGATACCCTAGATGGGCCGGGACCCTACTGACAGGGCTGTGGGAAAAGTTTATCAACTTGAATATTGACTAGTTTTGTTAAATAAAATTTTTTTGTTATATTTGTTATTAGCTTTTACTCAAAAATAAAATTTTGCAAAAAAAAAACTCGTTCATCCAAAACCCATTCGTTGTGGTAAATGAGGGATTTTTCCAAAAATATTCTCCAAAAGAGAAATATATTTTAAAAACTTTTCTAATCAAAAAAATAGCAGAATTTAATTTTTTAATTCAATAATCTACTTTATATTCAACCACAAAAAAATAGTATGAGAACAAAATAGAGAAATTTAATTGTTTTTTGTGGTTTTGGTTTTAGTTCAAAAACCATCACCAATACCTGTACAAAATATTATCTTGGCTAAAATCGGGCTATCCACGTAATTGAACTTTTTATTTTCGACCAAAAAAGCTTAAAATTTATATATTGTTAAAAAAATAGTTCTAGTTCACTATAGCAAAATTAATTTTTGTATTCGAAACTCGACATCACAGACTATTAAAAATATAAATTATAATAAAAATCGGATGGCATATTTTCATGTTATATCATCGGATGGCATATTTGTATTAAGCCGATTTCCGTTTAGAACTGGATACAACATATGTATGAGCTATCCAGTATTCTAATGATGTTCTATCCAGAACATCTCATCAGTGCAAATTCTAACAATATTGCCAGATTGCATTTTGACTCACAATAGCTATTTAT
>PGFW01006748.1:14196-28883 GCA_003123925.1 Haematobia irritans
CCAAAAACGTGTTTTCACAGCGGTGGATTATCCCACCTCAGTAATGCTGGTGACCATTTCTGAGGTTCATAACTTCTAGCTTAGTGGTTTCACTGCAATTGTGGACGCCTGTTCGGACATCGGCTATAAAACAAGTGGTCCCTGTCATTGAGCATCTGAGCATGGAATCGACAGGCACTCAGGCGTTAAGAAGAAGCAGTTCAGCAATGTGGTACAGTCAATTGGACTGACATAAGTCTAAGTAGCCTGGATACAGTCGGGCTGCCCACCTTAAGCTATCAGGTGGGTATGCTAGGGCGAGAATATCCTTGGTACACTCTCTATGTCTGTATTTGCCGATGATGATTCGACACTGGAACCCTCCTTGAGTTCGGAGGCGCATCTTCTGCGATGAGACGATGAGTCCTTGGAATGCTCTCTCTATGTTATCTGCCGATTTAAGAAGGGTCGGGGCGAAGCCCTAGAGTGGAGGGCACATCTGTGCCGAATAGCGAGCAGCACCATGAATGTGGACGTTTGACGAGGAACGCCTTGAGACAATCTCTAATGTTTGACATATGAGTCGAGCTGACGGTCCTAGAGTTGAGGGCTCATCTGTGCCGAATAGGCAGCGCGGATGATGGTGTATGTAGGGTGAGGCAGCCATTGGAACTCTCTCTATGTTATTGCGATATGAGTCGAGGCTGAGGTCTAGAGTTGACGGCCATCTGTGCCGAACAGGAGCAGCGGATGATACGCAGTGTTTCGAGACAACTTGAACACATCTATGTTATTGCTATATGATGGACACTGGAGCCATGCGGCATGATGGTGTATGTATGGACGAGCAGACCTTGGACATTCTCGAATGTTATTGCCGATCTGAGTCCGAGACTACTGGAGGTTCATATGATTATTCTCTAATGTTATTACCGATATGAGTCGAGGCTGAAATCCTAGAGTTGAGGTCCGAATAGAGCAGTGGATTGTGACGCATGTTCGTACGAGGGAGGTTTGACACTATCTTATTTTATTGTCGATATGTTAAACACTGTAGTCCTACAGATGAGGACACATCTGTCCGAAAAGGAGCAGCGGATTGATGTGTATGTAGGGCGACAGGAGACTTGGGCTCTGTATGTTATTGCTCATATGATTCGAGAGCTGAAGCTCCTAGAAGTAATTGCTGAGGTCTAATTTGAGGTACATGCGTACTGAATAGGATCAGCGGATGATGGTGTATGTGGGTGAGGAGCCATTGGGACACTTCTATGTTATTGCCGATATGAGTCGAGGCTGAGTCCGAATGAGAAACAGCGGATGATGACGGCATGTTCGACGAGAGGCTTTGACACTATGTTATTGCCGATATGATTGGACACTGAGCTGTCTACAGATAGGGGTCATCTGTGCGAAAAAGAGCAGCGATGATGGTGTATGTAAGCGAAGAGACCTTGGGATTCTGTATATTATATTGCTGATATGGTTCGAGGCCGATCTCTTGGAGTCGAGGGTCCTGTACCGAATAGGAGCAGCGGATGATAATGCATGTATGACGAGGGACTTGGTACACGCTCATGAGGTTCGCAATGGTAATGACGAGGGAGACCTTAGGTGACGACTCTCTATGTTATGCCGATATGATTCGAGGCCTGAGCTCTTGCAGTTGAGGGCACATGTATGCCGAATAGGACTGTGGATGATGGAGTATGTAGGACGGAGAGTCCTCTCTATGTTATTGCCGATATGAGTCGAGGCTGAGTCCTAGAGTTGAGGGCACATCTGTGCCGAATAGACAGGATGGATGATTGACGCATGTTCGACGAGAGGCCTTTGAACACTATTATGTTATTGCGATAGATTGGACACTGAGCTTCTACAGATTGAGGCTCATCTGTGTCGAAAAGGAAGCAGCGGATGATGGTTATGTATAGCGAAGAGACCTTGGGACCTGTATATTATTGCTGATATGGTCGAGGCCGATCCTTGGAGTGAGGGCTCATCTGTACCGAATAGGAGCAGCGGATGATGACGCATGTATGACGAGGAGACCTTGGTACACTCTATCTCATGTATGGAAGACTGTCTCTATTTATGCCGATCTGAGTCGAGACTGAGATTCTAGAGTTGAAGGCATATCTGTGTCGGATAGGAGCAGCGGATGATGACGCATGTTCGACGAGGACATTGGATACTCTTATGTTATTACCGATATGAGTCAGGCTGAAATCCTAGAGTGAGGGAACGAATAGGAGCAGTGGATGATGACGCATGTTCACGAGAGCTTTGAACATCTATCTAGTATTGCCGATATGATTGGACACTGAGCTCCTACAGATAGGGCACATCTGTGCGAATAAGGAGCAGCGGATGATGGTGTATGTAGGGTGAGGAGCCATTATAACTCTCTGTATGTTATTGCCGATATGAGTCGAGGCTGAAGTCCTAGAGTTGACGGCACATCTGTGCCGAATAGAAGCAGCGGATGATGGACCATGTTCGACGAGAGGCTTTGAAAACTATCTTATGTTTATTGCCGATATGATTCGACACTGAGCTCCTACAGATAAGGGCACATCTGTGCGAATAAGAGCCAGCGGTGATGGTGTATGTAGGACGAGCAGACCTTGGGACACTCTATGTTATTGCCGATCGAGTCGAGATGAGGTTCCTAAGAGTTGAAGGCAAATCTATGCGAAAGGAGCATCGATGATGATGCAGGGCGAAGGAGACCTCGGGACTCTGTATGTTATTGCTGATATGATTCGACGTTGAGCTCCTAGAAGTAATTGCTGATATAATTCGAGGCCGATCTCTTGGAGTTGAGGGCTCATCTATACCGAATAGGAGCAGCGGATGATGACGCATGTATGACGAGGAGACTTGGTACACTCTCTTATGATGAAGCCGCATGTATGACGGGAGACCTTGGTACACTCTCATGTTGTTGCCGATATGATAGTGAGCCCGACCTTTTGGATTTGAGGGCACATCTCACATCCATGCCGAAACAAGGAGCAGTGTGACAATGAGCCATTTACGGCTAGAGAACCTGGGAACACTTCCGATGACAGAAATAATAGGTTAGAGAGCACAAAAAATCCGAATGCTGGCTTAAGTGTACGCCAGCCGCCGTGATACAGGAAAACCTAGATCGAATCTTCCAAATAACCCAATCTGGGTCGTTTACATGGGATAATCTTTGAGTTTCTGGTGAATAGACATAGTTCAGTTTTCTCTGGGTTTTGATTTAAGCCCAAGGAGTTAAACCATTCCTATGCTATTTCTGAGACACGGTTACATTTTTAGATTAAAATCTCAAATATGTATGACTTACTGCACCGCTCTTTGTCTTCACATGAAAACCACACGCAGAAACGAACGCACCCGTATCATATTACACTTTTAGTCTTACGTCCGACCTTTTAATTACTAGACATTTTTATATTAGACCAATTCCTTTAACCTTCCTGGCGGGTATACCGATGTGGCCCTGAATGACTTTTTTAATTGTATTTGGAGTATCATTACTCTTTTGAATAACTCCAAGAGCTACTCCTATTCGGCCCTCAACTCTAGGACCTCAGCCTCGACTCATATCGGCAATAACATAGGGAGTGTCTCAATGGCTCCTCATCCGACATACACCATTATCCGCTGCTTCTATTCGACACCGGTATGCCCTCAATTGTAAGACCTCAGCTTGGACTCATATCGGCAATAACATAGAGAGGGTCCCAAGGACTCTCCGCTCTACATACACCATCATCCGCAGATCCTATTCAGCACACATGTGCCCTCAACTGCAAGAGCTCGGCCTCGAATCATATCGGCAATAACATAGAGAGTGTCCCAAGGCCTGCTCGTCCCACATACACCTTTATCCGCTGCTACTATTTGACACAGATGAGCACTCAACTGTAGGAACTCAGGCTCGGCATAACATAGAGAGTGTATCAAGGTCTCCTGTCCTACGTCCACCATCATCCGCTGCTCCTATTCAACACCGATATGCCCTGTAGGACTTCAGATTGGACTCATATCGGCAATAACATAGAGAGTGTCCCAATGTCTCCTCACCCTACATACACATTCATCTGCTGCTTCTATTCGGCACAGACGTGCCCTCAACTCTAGGGTTTCAGCCTGGCACTCATATCGACAATAAACCATAGAGAATTGTCTGCAAGGTTTCCTCGTCCTTACGCCCACACATTTCATCTGCTGCTAGGGCTTCAGTGACCTCGGGACTCATTTCATCGGCAACTAACAATCAGGACGAGGATCCGCGAAGGACTCTCTCGTCTCATACAGCTGCTTCCCTTCGCCCCAGGAGATTTGGCCCTCAACTCAACGGAGCTCAGGTCGTCGAATTCATTCCGCCCATATAACATAGAGAGTGTTCCCAGGATATCCTCGCCCTACATACACCATTTCATCCGCTGCTCCTATTTCGACACAGGATTGAGCCCTCAGCCTCTATGACCTCAGCCTCGACTTCAAGCATGCGCAACTAACATAGCAGAGTGTCCAGGCGGCTGTCCTCGCCCTACATACACCATCACCCGGCTCCTATTCGGAAACAGTATGACAGCCCTCAACTCTAGGACCTCATGCCGCTCGACTCAGACGTGTCCCAGGGGTATCCTCACCCACATACCACCATCATCCGCTGCTACTATTCGACACAGATGTGCCCTCAACACTAGCAACATCAGTCTCGAACCTCAAATTTCTTCCTAAAAGTATGGCTAGTCTTTTTGTACATTAACTAAAATATCAGGCCAATCTTCAGCAAAACCAAAAATAAAAGAAAAACACAAACTATTATACAAATCTAAGCAGCCCTTTTAGATTAAATCAATAAATAAAACACTGAGGCAAACGAAATACATAAATATTGCCAATCAATTTGCTTTCTTCTTTGTGATGTTGTTTGGTAGCAGTAATCAGAGTATCGAATATCCAATCAACAAATAAAAACTAAAAATCTTCGCAGAAGGCAAATATTGAAACAACAAAAAAAAAATAAAATATTCATCAATCCTAATTTCAACAAAATGGCATCGGATGGACATATTTTTAAAAATCGGCAAAAAAATTTAAATTCAAGTTTTGTGCAACAGATTGGTCTTTTAAACAAAATAAATATAAAATTTGTGCTATTACAAATACATATGATCCCTTGTACGATTAAAAATATTCGCTTGATAACCTATAGGGTTTATCTGAGCTTCATGAAAATGGGCGGTTAGTATATTATTAGTTGAAATTTTATTTGTAAAATACCCAGAATATTTTTTCTACCCTTATTTATCTTAATACAATATTTTTGATTTTTTTTTTTGCTTGTAATTTTAAAATAATAAAATGCCGGTTGAAGAAAAATCTCATAAAAATTGTAATCAACTGTTTGCAGAGATGCCACCTGGTTATTACATCATAGTATATAGACTCTCGTGCACGTGTCAGTAATAGGTTTTACTCATGCCTCACGCACACTCACGACTGAAAAATCATACTCACGCACGATCATTTTTTGGTAGGGACACACGCTCCCGCGGCACACTCACGCAAATAAGAAAATTTGTACTCACGCCACGAAAACGTCTCTCCGTGCACTCCCACACGAATAATTTTATTGATTATCAGTTTACCCTTACCGAAGTTGTCTGAAAAACATGAGCATTATTTAAAATCTTGAGTGTTATTAAACTCCTAAGCATCCCAGATGTCACTAAAATTGTCAATTGAATTTAGCCCCGTTAGCGTTTGTTATGTTGGTGAGGCAGGAATATTTTCGTGTATGAGCTGTGAATTCTTTTTACTCACGCGACACTCACGAAGATATATATCTCGTGACTCACGCCACACATTTTGTTTGTTAATCACGCTCACGACACACTCACGCTGTATGTCGATAGACGCCCGTGACTCCACGACTCACGCCGCACGAATTCACGTAAAATCGTTCGTGGAGTCACGCACAATTTCGTGTCCCCACGGTGAACACTACATGGTATGACATACGGATTTCCCATTTAATTGGTGATTTTGAACAGGAGACACTGAAACTTTGTTAAATCTGTGGAAAAAAGGCGGTAACACTACGAAAAAATTCTCAGAAATTTTTACCAAAAAAGTATGATCCAAACACATATCTTTATTTATGCAAAGTATGTTCCATATATAGTATATCTTATAAAACATTATTATTTCTATTGGAACAATTTCGTGAAAACTTTATTACTAATAGAAAAGATATTGTCAAAAATTTTATTTGTATAGAAATTTCGATCAAAATTTTATTTGTCTAGAAAATTTTGTCAAAATTTTATTTACTACAAGATAAATTTTATTCAAAATTTTATTTCTATTTTAGAAAATTTTGTTAAAATTTTAGTTCTATAGAAAATTTTGTCAAAATTTTATACCTTACAGAAAACATTTTGTTCAAAATTTTATATTTATAGATAATTTTGTCAAAATTTTATTTTTATAGGAAATTGTTGTCATATATTTTATTTGTCAAATTGTATTTCTATAAAAAAATTTTTATTTCTTTACAGAAAATTTTGTCAAAACTTTTATTTTCTATAGAAATTTTTTGTGCCAAATTTTATTTTCTATAGACAATTTTGTTTCAAATTTTATTTCTGTAGAAATATTTTGTCAAAATTTTATTAGTATAGACAATTTTGTCAAAATATATTTCTATAGAAAACTTTGTCAAAATTTATTTGTATAGAAAAATTTTGTCAACCATTTTATTTCTATAGAAAATTTTATCAACATTTTGTTTTTATAGAAAATTTTGTCAACATTTTATTTTTATAGGAAATTTTGTCAATATTTTTTTTTTTACTTTTATCAAAATGTTCTTTCTGCAAAAATTTATATAGAAAATTTTGTCAAAATTTTATTTCTATAGAAAATATTGTCAAAATGTTATTTCTACAGAAAGTTTTGAAAAAATTTTATTTCTAAAGAATTTTGTCAAAATTTTATTTCCATTTTGTTAAAATTTTATCTCTATAGAAAATTTTGTCAAAATTTTGTTTCTATATGAAATTTTACCAAAATTTTATTTCTATAGAAAATTTTGTCAACATTTTATTTTTATAGAAACAGTTGTCAACATTTTATTTCTATAAAAACTTTTGTCAAAATGTCATTTCTATAGAAAATTTTGTCCAAATTTTAATTCTATAGAAAATTTTGTAAAAATTTTATTTCTGTAGAAAATTTTGTCAAAATTTTATTATTATAGAAATTTGTGAAAATTTTATTATCTTTTAGAAAATTTCGTTAAAACTTTAATTCTATAGAACATTTTTTTATTTCTATAGACAATTTTTTCAAAATTTTTTAAGCTGAGATTGCAACAACAAATATGATTGATGTACAAACCAACACTTAACAAAACAAAACAAAAACTTTATTCTTACTAGAAAATTTTGTCAACATTTTTATTTTTATTAGAAATTTTGTCAACATTTATTTTTTATAGAATTTTGTCAATATTTTATTATTAATTTTTTTTTTTATTTTGTCAAAATTTTAATTTCTGTAGAAATTTTGTCAAAAATTTTTATTACTATAGAAAATCTTTTGTTCAAAATTTTATTTTCTATACGAAAATTTGTCAAAATTTTATTTCTACAAAATATTTTTTTGTTAGAATTTTTGTAGAAAATTTGTAAAAACTTTATTTCTTATAGAAAATTTTGTCAAAAATGTTTTAAACTGAGATCGCAACAAAAATATTGATTGATTGTACAAACCAACACTAACAAACAAAACAAAAACTTTATTTCTATAGAAAATTTTATCAAAATTTTATTCTTATAGAAAATTTTGTCAACATTTTATTTTTTATAGGAAATTTTTTCAGTATTTTTGGTTTTTGCTTCAAATTTTATTTCTGTAGAAAATTTTTGTTTCAACATTTTATTTCTACAGAAGCTTTTTGTCAAAATGGTATTTCTTATAGGAAAATTTTGCTCCAAAATTTTTATTTTCTATAGGAAAATTTTGTCAAAATTTTAATTTCTGTAGAAAATTGGTGTCAACCATTTTTATTGGCATATTATGTTAAATTTGTCAAAATTATATTTCTATAGAAAATTTTGTCAAGAAATTTATTTCTATAGAAAATTTTGTCAAATGTTTTTATTTTACTATAGGAAATTTTGTCAAAATTTTGTTTCTATAGAAAGCTTTCGTGAAGTTATCTCTAGTTGGAAAGGAATATTATTGCAAAATCTACCAAAACATCAAAAATTCTACCAATCTTACCAAACAGTTAAAAAATATTACCATTATTTGGTAGAATTCTACCAACTGGTAGAATTATACCACAATCCTTCAAAAAATGTTCACCATTTCCAGAGTAAATTTTCTCACTCGCAAAAATTCATTTTCGCCAACAGCGTGATAAAAATTTTGTTTTCACTCATGAACCCATCTACTCCAACCCCCAGCATAACATATCGAAACGGGCGCAATGTGATCCTTTCGTGTATTGAGATGTTCATGCTGCCAGCTGTACCTTTGAAAATGCACCTCTAAGGCATTAAGAGTAATAAACATTACACTTCAGTATGATGATGGCTCCAAGCCTTTTGGCTATGATTGGTTTGGTGGAGGGGGGGTTACAGTGTAAGTTGGGCTATCATCCTGGACTGAACTATTGAAAATTTGCCATTTTCCAATTTGCTTGAATATTTCGTATGCGATAGTATTTTCATTACCTTTTTTTGGCCAAGGCAATGATAGAGGGCAAAGAGGCCCTATTAAAAGGGTTTAATATTTTTATGGCTGACCGTAGTAGCGATTTGTGGGATTTTGTCATTGAATTTCAAACATAGGAAAAATATTCAATTTTTGTTTAACGTGTTATAAGTTGATACAGTAATTGGTAAGAGGATTACGCAAGGCAAATGCTTAGTGAATGAAACGTGCCAAATAGCAATCAAACTGTGTGGAATATTCTCGAGTCGCTAGCCAAAGTGAGAAATTCAGAAATTTCCCCCATTTTATAAACCTTTCAATCACAGTTTTAGTTATAATTACTTTATTGACGATGATGATACGATGATTTTGGCGATGATAGCTAATGGTTTTGGAAAGGAAATGGAGAAAATAAGACTTACATCGATTAGTTTGTAAAAGAGTTTAGATATGAAAAAGACAACATCAAAGCTTTCATGTGTTTCAAGCACAACTAAGGATTGTGAGACTTTTACATTTATGTTCACCATACAAGGGGTATAAAAGTTTGAAGTTTTATTTGTTACACATTTTAACCATGTAGACTGATCTTTTATACGTAACAAATTTTTACTTTCTATAGAAAATGTTTTAGTCAATTTTTTCTATAGCAATTTTGTTTAAAACCTATTATTTCTATAAAGAAATTTTTTGTCAAAAAATGTATTTCTATAAAAAATTTTGGTGAGAAATTTTATTCTATAGAAAAGTTTTGTCATAAATTTTATTCTATAGAAAAGTTTGATCACACATTTATTTTTATAGAAAGTGTAAAAAATTTTTCTTTCTAATGAAAATTGTTCAAAATTATATTTTCTATCGAAATTAGTCAAAATAATATTTTCTATAGAAAATTTGACAAATTGTATTTACTATTAGAAAATTTTGTCAACATTTATATTTTCTATAAAAATGTTGTCAAACCTTTTTTTCTGTAGGAAATTTTGTCAAAATTTCATTTCTATAGAAAATTTTATTTCTATAGAAATTTATGACAAAATTTTAGTTCTATAGAAAATTTTGTCAAGCTTTGATTTCTATAGAAAATTTTATCAAGATTTTATTCTATAAAATATTTTGAAAATTTTATTTCTATATAAAATTTTGCCCAAGCCAAGATTTTATTTCATAGAAAAGGTATCAAGATTTTATTTCATATAGAATATTTTGTCAAGATTTTATTTCTATAAGAAAATTTGTGTCAAAATTTTATGTTCTAAGGGAAATTATTGTTCAACATTTTATTTTGTATATTAAGAGAATTTTGCTAAAAACTTCTTTTCTACTAGGAAATTTTTTGTAAAACATTTTATTTTCTATAGAAAATTTTGGGTTCAAAAATTTTATATCTATAGAAAAATTTTTGGTCAAATTTTATATCTTATAGAAAATTTTGTCAATTTTATATATAGAAAATTTTATAAAGATTTATTTCTATAAAATATTTATTGTCAAATTTTATTTCTATATAACATTTTATCAATATTTTATTTCTATAGGAATACGTTTTGTCAAAAATTTATTTCTATAGAAATTTTGTCAAAAATTATTTTCTATAGCAAATTTTGTAAAAATTTTGTTCTATAGAAATTTTGTTAAATTTTATTTCTATAGAAAATTTTGCCAAAATTTTATTTTCTACTAGAAAATTTGGTCAACATTATTTTGTACTTAGAAATTTTATGCTCAAAAATCTTATTTGTATAGAAAGTTTTCGTCAAAATTTATATTTCTATAGAAAATTATGACAAAAATGTTTTTCTATGGAAAATTTTTGTAAAAATTTTCTATAGAAAATTTTATCAGATTTTACTTTCTATAGAAATATTTTGTTCAAGATTTTAATTTCTTATAGAAAATTTTTATTCAAGATTTTTTTCATATAGAGTAGAATATGATGTTCAAGCATTTATATTTCTATAGAAAATTTTTGTCAAATTTTCTTTCCATACAAAATTTTGTCAAAATTTTATATTTAATAGAAAATTTGCCAAAAATTTATTTTCTATAGAAATTTTGTCAAAATTTATTTCTATAGAAAATCTTTGTCAGATTTTTTCTCTATAGAACTTTTATTTTTAAATTTTATTTCTATAGAAAATTTTGTCAAAATGTTATTTTTATAGAAAATGTTGTCAAATATTTATTTCTATAGAAGATTTTGTTAAAATTTTATTTCTATAGAATATTTTGCCAAGATTTTATTTCTATAGAATATTTTGTCAAGATTTCATTTCTATAGAAAATTTTGTCAAAATTTTATTTCTATAGAAAATTTTGTCAAAATTTTTTTTCTATAGAAAATTTTATCAAGATTTTATTTCTATAGAACATTTTTGTCAAAATTTTATTTCTTATAAGAAATTTTATTCAAGATTTTATTCTCTATAGAAAACATTTTTGTCAATAATTTTATTACTATAGAAATTTCATCAAGATTTTATTTCTATAGAAATTTTGTCAAATATTTATTTCTATAGAAATTTTCTCAAAAATTTTATTTCTAAGGAAATTTTTTAAACATTTATTTGCTAAAGAAATTTTTTTCAAATCTTAATTTGTATACCGAAATTTCCCCTGTCCAAATTTTACTTCTATAGAAAATTTGAGGTTCAAAATGATTGTTTATAGAAAATTGCTCAATATTTATTTCTATCAGAAATTTTTGTTAAAATTTTATTTCTATAGAAATATTTCTGCCAAGATTTTATCTTCTATGATATGTAGATACTATTAAATTTGTCAATTATCTTAGAAAATTTTTAATCTTCTATAGAATTACAAAATTATAAAATTTTTGTCAAATTTTATTCTAAAGAAAATTTTGTAAAAAATTTTATTTCTACTTTTGTCAAATATATGTTAACTCCCCTATAAAAATGTTGTCAAAATTTTATTTCATGGAAAATTTTATCAAAATTGTAGATGTCTATAGAAAATTTGTGTTAAAATTTTAGTTCTATGAAAAATTTTTACCGTCAAAATTTTATATTTCCTAAAGAAAATTTTATACAAAATCGCTAGATCTATGCATTTCATAAATTACAAAAATATTTGTCAAAATTTTATTCTATTAGAAATTATTTGTCAAAAATTTTATTTCTAAATAGAAAATCTTGTCAAAAATTTTATTTCTATTAGAAATTTGTCAAACATTTTATTCTATAGAAAATTTTTCGTCAAAATTTTATTTCTTAAAGAAATATTTTGTCATATTTTATTTCTATTAGAAATGTTGTGTTTTTAGAAAATTTTGTACAAAATTTATATTCTAATACGAAAAATTTGTTAAAAAAAATCTATGGACATATATTCGCTAAACAATTTTTTTCTTAAAAAAGTTTTATGTTAAAATGTTATATTTCTATAGAAAAATCCTTTCGTCAAAACCTATATTTCTTGTAGGAAATGTTTGTCAAAATTTATTTCTATAGAAAATTTTGATCAAAATTTTTACTTACATATGCCAAAATTGTAACCCAGATTTCCATAGATAATTTCGTCAAAATTTGGGTATTTCTATAGTAATATTTTTTTCCAAAAAAAAATCTATTCTTATAGAATTTCTAGTAAATACAGATTTTTATGGAAATTTTTGTCAAAAATTTTATTTCTCACCACAATTTTCATTTCTGTAAAATGTGTCAAAATTGTTCAATTTTTTAGAAACTTCGTTTTTTACCATAAAAATTTTATTTTTTATGGCATCTTTTTCTCTCGGAGTGTGTCTTTTTGTTGTACCGAATCGACTACTGCCAGCGCTGCGTCAAATTATTATTTATTAGAAAATTTTCGTCATATTTCTATTTCTAGTTTGATTTCTATACCAAGCATTTATATCAAAATTTTTCTTTCTAAATGAAAAATTTGTCAAAAATTATATTTTCTATAGAAAATTAGTCAAATACATTTAAGTTCCGCTTAGAAAATTCCTTGTCCAAATATTTTATTTTATAATCGAAAATTTTGTAGAAATTTTATTTCTATAGAAATTTTTTCCAATATTTTTATTTTATATAGAAAATGTTGTCAAAATTTAACTATCATAATTTGTAAAAATTCAATAACATTTCTTGAAATTTTGATCAAATGTTCTTTTTTTGTTAAAATATTTTTTTCTATTAAAAATATTATGCGTGGTACGCTTAGTTGTAGAAGATATTTAGCCCTCGATCTAGCACAAAACATACAAGAATTCTACTAATATGTCGTTCAGAATAGCTAAAAATCTTGCCTATTTTGGTCAGGCTCTACCTATGAGACAACCGTGCCCTTGCAACCCAATTTGTGAAGCTTAGTACCTTTATTCATTCCCTCAATTTATAATAGAATAATCAATCAATCCTTTCTCCACACTCTGTACTCTGTTTTACCTTGAAAAATTCAAACAATATTGCGTTATTTAGAATAAATGCCTTTTTCTAAGGAAGCACAATGCCAACAAACACAAATTTCGGATGCGATCACTAGCTCTATTGCATGCCCAATGATGACAATCCAATCTTTCTACATTACCACAAAGAACAGAGAGCCAGAAGAGAGAGAGGAGAGATCAATTTTTATTATTTGAAAAAATAGAGAAGTTTCAAGTATTTTGCTTGAATTTTTATGGAAAAACATATGCCAAGCCAAGTTTTCATCATGACCACAAAGAACAGAGAGCCAGAAAGAGAGAGAGATCAAATTTAATATTTGAGAAATAGAAAAAGCTGCGAAGTTTTTATATGGGAAATGTTTAAACATATGAATACAATTTTGAATAATCGAAATCACTATAAGATATATGAATAGGTTTTAAAACCAATTAAAATTATTATTGAATATATCTGCCGTGTTATTATTTTTATTTCGATGAATACATACCATTTGTTATTAAGGTTTTCTTTTGATATACATATGCATTCAAATAAGCTCTTTGTCATGAAGGTGGAAAAAAATATGAACTTTCCTTATCCAAAAATTGATGTGAAATTGGAACTCTTGACGTCCATTCAAAGACCTCTCTTCACACTAGCATTTCAGCTGTATGCATAAGTTCTGCTTAAAAAAAATATTTCTTTATTTATGGTTTCTCCAGGGGGTGGAGTTGGTGGTTCTGAAGAGAGTATGTTAAACTTTCAACTCTACTCATTTGCTATGGCGTAGATGTTTTCGCGCGTGTGAGTGTATGTTTATATAGCCCAAATAAAGGATACAATGAGAAATTGCCATCGAATTGATGTGAAATACGAATGAATGAACGAACGTATGAATGATGGAACACATGTCAGATCCTACCGCTACAGGAAAATCCACATCAACAGGATGTCTGTTGAAAGTGTGTGGGTACTTAAGGCATCAGCCAACATCCTTGACAAAGGAAGCATATAAAGAAATATTTATCAGGTACACCGTTGACTATTTAATGAAAAATATATGTTATATTTAAGGAAGAGGTGTGGTGTGCTGAGTAGAGCTGGGTTGGGGATGGGGGGGAGAGAGTTGAAAATGGTTGAATGAATTGGCAATATGCATGTGATATATTCATTTTTATATGTATGGGTGAATAAAACACCTGTCTTATATCACAAAAACCATTGGGGAGAAGAGAAGACAAATCAAATTTAACCATGAACAATAATAAGTGATAAATATAATACACGTTCTTATCGCAAAGAACTCATATGCACGAGGTATAATGATATTTGGAATGAGGGATTGCTTGATTCCATGGAAATTCAATCAATGAATACATCCACGTGTAAGAATGTACAACACACTAAACAACACAACTTATTGAACGAACATTTATTTCGGAGAAATGGACAGGGTAGAAATGGCCTCCGCTTTCGTGTGATTTGACGCCACATGATTATCATTTTTTTGTGGGGATACCTAAAGTCATTGGTGGATAACCAGCAACGATTGACGCTTTGGAAAACAATATTGAACAAGTC
>PGFW01006751.1:0-11602 GCA_003123925.1 Haematobia irritans
TTGTTAATGCTTGAAAACATTGGATATTTTGCACTAGAAAAAAAGTTAAAACTTTAATTCTAGCTTCAAAATTCGTCTCATCCCGAATATCTTGGATGACAATTATATGCATCACTGTAATGGGGATTGTTTAGAGTATTAATATTGGTCAAAATCGACTTTTGAGGAAAAGTCGACAAAATTTTCGAAGAATTTAATGTAAAAGTAATTAATGCTTGCAAAAATCTCATATGTTTTTTAACATTCATTAAAGTTGACTTTTTTATATTGAATAAAGTCCAAATAAGTAATTAAATTTTCCCAGAGATTAGGTTGTTTTTTGTGTGTATTAAAGCTTTCGGTGTAAAATTAGTTGTTCAGTTAATTACAATTTAATTATATGTAATTGCCATAAAACCTTGAAAACAACACGAGTTTTTTTCTAACATTGAAGTGTTAATATTTAAAAAAAAAATTGGACATTTTACTTCTGCACTAAAGCCCCGCACACAAAAAAGTCCCTGTACAGGCAAAGAAAATTCCATTAAAGTTGAGCCAACGAAAGTTTTTCATGTCATAACTATGAAAATGTTCATTAAAAGTATGAAACGTTTCGTTATTATCATGACACTCATACAATAGTCATTATACTTCGCCACAATAGTTTTTGCAAATTCGCTATCAAGGCATCGACCCGTTATAGCAGATATCAAATAGTATCTGATACGTCTTGAAAACACTAGCATATTAATGTGCGGTCAAGTTCAAATGCGGCCAATTTGCTTGGGGGCGTTACAACCCTTGCCAATTCTCCCATCGAACATTTACCAACATTGGCGGCTTTCTCACGCATAAGACTTGCAGGTTGCCAGAGACATACCAACGGATTCTATTCCCCTGGAATATGTAAAGGTATTCTAGCTTGCGAACTTCTTTGCTTGACAATTTCCCGGATGTTCCTATGGCCAGACACCCATATCAGTGACTACTGTACTGATCAAGCCATCTCGTTTGAGAGATTTTGCGGCAGTCGATGCCGTTTCGAGTTAAGGAACACAAGTCCAAGGATTTTTATTGCAGGTTGACTGTCTGAGTATATATTAATGCCAAAAATTTGAACATTACTTCTCAGCATTCGCCACCTTCTGTTATTCCTAATATTTCAGCTAAAAAACACTACAGTATTAGTAATCTTTCGCTATTCGAAGTTCCAGATCTGTAGGAATATACTCCGAAACCACTTGCTGCCATCCAATTTGAGCCATCAGTGCTAGAAATCTGTATAACATATCTGCATTCCCCCCCTCACTGTAAGCGAATAGAGTTTCAAAAAACTTTTTGTCTTAAAAAGTTGTTTCCATAGCGTTAATCCACTACCTTAGACATCTGGCATTATTTCGAGGACCAAACTGTGACCTTACAGCATTAGGAGCTAGACAATTCTCCTAGGGCATACCCCCCTAGCCTAAAAATTTATATTTATTTATTTATATTTCCAATTTTATGTTTTATTTCATAAAAGAATAAAAAATAGACATCAAAAAACTCCGAAATTAATTATAATAAAGCCAAGTAACAAAGTAGTTCCACAACATTCCCAGCAAAAAATTTGAAATTCTTCAAAGAACACAACTTTAAAATCACTTCCAGAAGATGTACTCCCAATGATGTTCTTTATTTAAACCTACTCAGAAGTTCTTTAAATTCAATTATTTAAACTTGGTTTTTCATACTTTTAAGGGAAATTTAACTTTTTTGTTTCAAATACCTTAACAACGAAGTAAGAATTCATTAAAATCGACAAATAATTTGAATTTGTCGAAAAAAATTCTAAATCCATCTGAAAAAACTTGTGGAATTTTTGAAAATATTGGGCAAAACGTTCGACAAGCATTAGAATCCATTAAAAATATAAAAATTATTTATTGACAAAATATAACAGAATTTAATTACATTCAAAACAAATGAATTCGCATCACACCTAAAGAAGTTATGCGCAAATTCAGTGCAACGGCTGTTGAAATGAGACTTTCCGTTCCTATGACAAGCCCATGTAAATCATCACTCTTCGCCCAATTTTGCCACCACCCCGTATCCAAAAGATCATTTTCATTACTTTTTGGCCGACGATTTTTTCTGCAGGGCTTGTTTTATTCTTTTTTATAAAAATGGAAAATCGTAAATAGTTCTTCAAATTCTGGGGGGGTGCTAAAAATTTTTCTGGGGGCTAAAGCCCCTCCCAGAGGCGCTTCCTACGCTTATGCTTACATTTTTTCCGACCCACAAGCTATAAGCTCACGCAACGCTCAAGCCTTTATTGCAGACTGACGTTGGCCAAAATGTCTAATAGACAAAGATGCAGCATGACATTCAGGAATATGTCCTGACTTACTGTCCATGCGCCTGAGAACCCACAAGCACGGCATACGCTGAACTTAAACTGTCGATTGCTGAAGCTGGCGGGCCACTCAGACTACAACCATATAGCATTATATTAGTGTCTAACCAATCCACAATTTTCGTTCAGTCTCCACTTTTTCCTATTCCTTTTGCACGAGTATAAAAGCTTCGTGGCTTTCCTCGCCCTTTCTACAATATTTAAAAACTAAAGTCCAGCTTCCTGTCCAAATAAGCGCCAAGATTATTTTGCACAACTCACCAAAGGAATTTTCAATACCGCCTAAGGATATGGGCTTAACCGTCGGTAGTTTTGCGATCTTGCAACATGACTAATTCTTTCTTGCAGCGATTACTCCAAAGACCATTTCTCTTTCGCCCATTTCTCATGCATCCGAGGGCTCTTTTGTATAACATCTATGATTGCTGGATGAGAATTTATCCCCTGACGCTAAGAGCCACATCGTCTGCTATGGCGTCACTTTATCCTTTTCGTTTCTAGGGAAACCAGAATGTTGTTTATAGCAACATTCAAAGAAGAGGGATAGAACCCTCCTTGGGGAGTGCTCTGATCGACATACCTTTGTATGTTTGCAACCTAGTTAGTGACTGAAATAGCTCTCATTAGCAGCTTTCGTCTAGCACCTAATAACCTGGATCAACATTCAGAAGTTGCCAGCCATTTAATATCTAAGCTCGGATGGCGGCGTTTATTTAATACCCCCTCGATTCTAGAAACAACACGATTGTGTATTCATTGACATTATAGGAGCTTTCAATAAGTCCGACTAGTTCATGCAAAACGATCTCAGCTAGAACCTGCCCTTCGAGTATGCATGCTGCCGTTTCGAGAGAAAACTTGAATCGACGCTAGTTCTATCATCCTCTCCAGAGTCTTAAGTAAGAATGATGATAAGCCTGATTGGTCGGAAATCCTCGCACTCGATGAAGGTTTTTCCTCTTTAGTATGAAAAGCGACTTTTGTTCCTCACTTTTCTGGAATATTATCCTACTTCTATACATCCTTTATATATCACCGTTAACCAAGGGATAATTCTGTCAGTCACGCTTGTTAACTCCGACGGAGAACTTCCATCAGTCGGGGCATTGAATGGCCCCAAAATCCTATTTAACATCCATTTTACTTCTAGATTCCGATACAATTTCCAGGAAAATGTGTGTCCAATAGTACCCTACGTCTTCTCCCTGGACGTTCTGTCACATTACCGATTTTAATAAACCTGCGAGCGGACGTTAGTGGATGCTAGTACCTTCCGTAGTCTTTATGGAAGCCTCGGACGTATTCTAATATTGCTCAGTAAACATCCAGAGTTATCCTGAAGCCTTCTCAGTTCCGCCTTCTTGTAAGCGGTCCCCAATCCTCAGAGCTTCGTGGCTTCGGCTTCTATTCCTCATATTACTTACTCCGGTTAGACCACCATGGTGGTGATTTTTCCCCCTTGGCTTCCCTCTAGACATGCCAGCTTTCAAATGAGATGTTGAATGCTTATTAATCCGCTCCACGCGGTTCATATCCACCAACATCGTGAATTCGTAATAAGTACTATATTACGATAAACAATCCGCTATTAAAAAAAACACGTCCGTTCAGTTCGGACGGTTGAAAATTTATTAACTTCGTTGATTTTGAAAACAAAAAAAATATTTTTTTTGGTGTATGCTTGATTATGCCCGTCTTGTGAGACAAAGTTGATTGAAAAATACTCAAGGTATTCTCCTTTTTTCTTGATTCTTTCATCCACAACCAGCGTTAACGTTTGGCTTACGAGTGTTTTTGAAAATGTCGTTACGACGTCCATACCAGTAATATTCTGATTCGTAGCCTAATTTCTTTTGCATCGGTTTGGAAAGCGGTTTATTTTGTTGTTATCTGACCAAAATCTTTAGAATTTCTTAAAAATGGTGTAAATTTTACCTTAATAATGCGCCATCATTTAACTCTCGTTTATGGTACTGAAGACATTTTTGCAAATTTTTGAACTCCTTTTTTTTTCCTTCAAACTAACAAATTTCTTTAATAAAGTGAAAAAAATTTCAATTTATGTCTAACAAATTTTCTTGAATTTGTCAAACACAATATTTACTTATTTTTGTAAATATGCGCGTCTATATCTCCGTTTCTTATTACATTTAGTTAAAATTTGCTTCACATACATACATATGATGATGCCAGTTAACAATTTTTTTATCGACACTTTTACTAAGTAAAAACAAGTAAGAAAGACTAGTCGGGCAGGGCCGACTTATTATACCCTGCACCCACGTTGGAGTTCTAAATTTTCATACCATTATCACATCCGTTCAAATTTCGGGGGCTATATATCAAAGGTTTGTCCCAAATACTTACATTTTAAAAATATCATCTCGATTGACAGAATTATGCATTGACTTCTACAAAATCTATAGACTCAAAATTTAATCTGGCTAAGCACTAGGTGGAACACAAGTCAGTAAAAAAATATGGAAACATTTTAAATCTATGAAGCCAATTTTAAGGATACCTTTCGCAATATATTTATCCTCTGAATATATTATTAGAAGTTAGGAAAGATTATAGTCATTTTTTACAACACTTTTCGACTAAAGAGCGAGTGGCATTTACAAGGAAATGGGTCGAATCAGAAAAAATCATATAATATGGGATTGATAATATCTAATATGATGAACCGATTCAACCAAATTGGCATTATAGCCTTACAATGCTCTGTGCAACTTTCAACCAAATCGGACGCTAAAAAATTGGCCTCTGTGTCATTATGGTTAAATCGGGCGAAAGCTATATATGGAGCTATATCTAAATGCTGAACCATTTCAACCAAAATGGCACACATAGTAAACAATGCTAACTTTATACTCCCTTGCAAAAAAATTTTCAACCAAATTGCGTGAAACTCTGGTTCTGGACGTATTATCCAGATCGGGCGAAAAGATATAGGGAGCTTATATCGTAAAATCTGAACCGATTTCAAATAAAATTTTGGCACACTGACTATAGTCTACCTAATTGTTCTTCTTCTACAAAAATTTTAGCAATATTAGCGGTAAAACCTCCATGGCTTTCTGGCGCCAGTCTAAGTTCCAATATCGGCGAAATTATATAGGAGCTATATCAAAATCCTGAAACCGATTTCTTCCAAAACGCAATAGGGTTCTATTCTGACCCCAAACACATACATTATGCCAAATCTTGAAGTCATGATTACAAACATGAGCCTAGACTCTCTGTATCCACAAAGCATGTGTTGCAGACAACTGACAGTCCTGCTATGATCAATCAGAGCCCACCCGAGCATTTTTGCAAAGAGACCATGTGTTCTATCTCGTCTCCTTCTGGGGTTTGCAAACATATGCACCTTAACTTATAATTACCCTCGTTCCACAGTGTGGAGCAGGTATCACAAAATCATAATTTCGATAAACAAAATTTAACTGAAATTCCCAATTTCAAAAATTTTATGAAAAACAAACAATATGTACCTTCTTTTTAATTAAAAAATTTCTAATTTTAAAGACATTTTACCTAATTATGCATGTCTTTAAATTATGCTGAATATTATCTTTATATTAATCAATTAGTTTCAGTGTAGATTCAAACCACATGATCTGCAAAAAAAATTAAATAAAAAGTTTTCTTAATTTAAATAAATTTACACAAAATGCCTAACTAATTTAACCAATTAATTAATATCGTCATGGAAAACCCACATCGTTTTACAACGCCCATTATTTACATTCAAATTCAATATGAAAAAAATTGAAAGAAAAACGTTTATTGGTACCATCTCGTTAAACAACTCACTTATTGGCCACCCAAATTATGTTAAATAATAAGCCAAAGCTTGTCAAATGGTGTCTATGCCGGATGGTTTTTTAGTGACGCCTGTCAACTATCATTTTACGATCTCTCCGATAATGCTCAATTTATCGATAGATTATTGTGATGCCGGATGAGAGTTTTTTTAACGACGTTTTAGTATGCGTCAACCCCTCCCCCTTCGCTCCCCAAAACTATCCTCAGTTAACCCAAAAGGTCTAATATCGTAAAAATAATAAAACATAAAACAAAAATAAACATCGGTTCAAAATAATCAACAATACAACAGAGCCAAACAATCATCGACCCCTACCAACCAACAGTAATAATAAAAGGTTGCGGTTTGAGTCAAAATAGCGAGTTAGTTTTGCTTCTTAGGAGTGGAGGCGAAGAAGAAGCGTTTGAACTACAAGCAGCGTTGCGCGTTGATTTTACTAAAATCCTCTTAACCGTTTATAACAGTGTTTCTGTGAATTTTATTAGTCTGCCCGTTGAAATTTGCCAGAGTAAAAAGGTTACGTTTGCACGGAAGCCAAAAGGAAATCTATATAGTAAATCGGGGTTTAAAAACGAGTGGCCGATCGAAGTGCCTATAAAAGTCTGTGGGCGTGCCCGCGAGTGCCTTAAATATAAAGGATTTTTTTGAAGAGATGAAATTTTTTTTCTGAATTGAAAAAAAAAAAAATTGAAAAAAACAAATTTTTGAAAATGACAGTAAGTGAAGTCTTAAACCAGTGTACTTTTTTTTAAAATTTTTCGATTAATTGTTGGTGTTTTGAGAATATATATTGATTATATTATTGACAAAAAAAAAGAAAGTCCTCCAAAAATAAACCAAAACAAAAAACGAATAACCTTTCATTTGAAAATGCAATATCAGTAAAGTTGAAAAATATCGTGTATATGAAAAGAACAATATACACTAGAAACAAACAAAATATTTTTTTTTATGTTAATTCGATTCTCACTATTAACTTGGATTTATTCAACAAAAAATTGTTTTGGCTAAGAAATCCAAAAAAAATAAAAAAAACAAATAAAAAGAGAGAAAAAAATTAAAAAAAGAGAAAAGACAGAAATTGTGAAAAAAATATGATTCAAAGAGTGTGTCTTATTTAAATATAACCCCCCGCAAACGCAATTGAAAATTATTTTAGTACATGAAAATTAATTGATTGTAGTTAACACTTTCCTCAATGTGGGGAAATCTTCCAGATTTTTTCATTATAGGAAATGATCCAAGTATACTTTCTCAAAAATACTTAAATATTTTCCAAACTGAAAAAAATATTACGTGATATTAAAGATTACGCAACCTCAATTGTAGGATGCGAAATTTACACACTATTTAGGACAAATTTCTTTAAAATAATGAAAATTTAATTAAAAGAAAGTTTATAATCTTTGCTTCAAAAATTTTTTTCATTAAATTTAGGACACACATTTTGCGTCCCTTCGTTAAATTTGCATGTCAAATTTTCCTTAAAGTAAAGACACAAGTTTTTTGATTTAAAGAAATCGTCCTTAAATTAACTGAAATATTGAATCTTTCGATTTATGTTAAGATAAAAACGCTTCAAATAATAATGCTAAGAATTATTTTGAGGATTTAGCATCTTGTTTAAAGTTTTTTGCGAATTAAAAATATTTTTACTTACGAAGTATCGTCATAACTTTGGATTTTTAAACTGCATTGTTTGTATCATAAATAGCTTTATTAATATACCGGAAAAATTATTATGAAAATTCGATAAATGATTTGGATCCTGATTTCTAGATTTAAAGCCAAAGTACGTGTCTTAAAAATTTCCTATTTTAGAACCGATTTTGCTCGAATCAATACCAAAATCCTTAAAAGAAGGTCAAAATCTTTGATCTCAAGTAAAACCTTTTTTTAGTTGTTGAGAAAATCTTCCAGATTTATATTATATAATGATCCAAGTATACTTGGATGTATATTCACAATTGTACTAATTCGAATTTCTCAAAAAAAAAAAAATAATTTAAAAATTTCCACACTTATTTACGTGATAATTAAAGATACGCAACATAAATTTTAGTAGCGCAATGACAAAATATTAAGGACAAATTTCTTAAAATAGGAAATTTTAATTAAATAATAATTTATAATCTTTGCTTCAAAAAAATATTTTTTTATTAAATTTAAGACACAAATTTTGGAAAATTGCGTCTTTCCGTTAAGGCCGTATGTCTTTGAACTAAGGCAAATTTTCCTTAAAGTAAATAAGGAATTAAGGCTATTACTTTATTACCAACTATGTAACAATTGTAATATATTTTTCGGCCTATAAATAGGTAGCTTTTTGTATTACAAAATTGAATGAAATAAAAAAAATAAAAAAACCGAAAAAAAATTACGCAAAAACAACGCTTCAAAGCCAATTGAACCTTAGTTTAGTACATGAAAATTAATTGATTGTAGTTAACATTTTCCTCAATGTGCGAAACTCGTCAATTTTACATTATAGAAATGATCCAAATACTACACTGAAAAAAATAATGTCAGTGAGGTAAAAATTCCAATGTTAAAATACGAAATGCAAATTTTGCTCTAGCATGAAGAACGCATTTCATCCAATACTAAGTTTTTTTCCTTGGTCCAAAAGTCGATAGCTCTTTCATGAGTCGTAATGTTCCATAATTAAGTGATTTGACTTCAAAATGGGTATCATAATATGAAAGAAAAATATTATGGGTATCAGGTCGAACCTATGTTGTTCACCTAATTACCTGTTTATGTTTCATAATTCATTTTGATTTGTAACTATTATAAATAAATAAAATAAAATATTTGGGTAAGGTCAACTGCTTTAATAATTCAGAAAATTTCTTTAATTTAATGAAATTGTCTTTTGCTATTTAACACTTTATTTTAAAGACGTTTTTATTTGAAACTAACAGTTGCTGATAAGTCCCCGGTCTAACAAAGAAAAAACCATTTTTTTTGTCAAAATTCGTTTTTATTATTCAACATAGTTGCCTTCAAGCAGCGATACAACGATTATAACGAGCTTCCAATTTTTGATACCCATTTGTAAACTCCTTTGGTTTGCCTCAAATAGGCCTCAGTTTCGGCGATCACCTCTCCTTGCAGCCAAATTTTTTCCCTGGAGCATCCTTTGTTTGAAACAGCAAAAAGTCGCTGGGGGCCAGATCTGGAGAATACGGTAGGTGGGAAGACAATTCAAGCCCAATTCATGAATTTTTGCCATCGTTCTCAATGACTTGTGCACGGTGCGTTTGTCTTGGTGGAACAAACACTTTTTCTTCTTATATGGGGCCGTTTTGCCGCGATTTCGACTTTTCAAACGGTTCCAATAACGCCATATAAGAGCACTTGTTGATGGTTTTTCCCTTCTCAAAATAATCGATAAAAATTATTCCATGCGCATCCCAAAAAACAGAGGCCATTACTTTGCCAGCGACTTTTTGACTTTCCGCGCTTCGGATACTTTCACCGTCTCTGTCCACTCAGTCCGACTGTTCGATTGGACTCAGGAGTGTAGTGATGAGCCATGTTTCAACCATGTCACATACTGACGGATAAAACTCGGGTTATTACGAGTTAACAGCTGCAAACACGCTCCAGAATCATCAACACGTTGTTGTTTGTTGGTCAAATGTGAGCTCGCAGCGCACCATTTTGCACAGAGCTTCCCCATATCCAAATATTGATGAATGATATGACCCAACACGTCCTTGATATCTTTAAGCCTCTGCTATCTCGATCAAACTTCATTTTACGTCATTCAAAATCATTTTGTGGATTTTTTTGATGTTTTCGTCGGTAACCACCTCTTTCGGCGTCCACTGCGGTTCACCTCCTCCGTGCTCATTTCACCACGCTTGGTATTTTGTCTATAATTCATTAATTGTTCTGATTTCCCTGGGCAGAGTCCGGAAACTCATTATCAAGCCAAATTTTTGCTTCCACCGTATTTTTTTCCTTCAGAAACAAGTATTTTATCAAAACACGAAAATTCCTTTTTTCCAATTTTTCACAATAACAAAATGTTGTTTCACAAAAACGCTCTATCTCACAAAACTAATTGACTTACAGACGTCAAATTTTGACACGTATCATTTGAAGGTGGTACTACATAAAAATAATATGCAATTTAATACTAGCGACGCCATCTATGGTCAGAGCGACCGACTTATCAGCCAACCTGTTAGCATAATTTCTACTGGAAGTCAAGTCTTAATTTGGAAACTAAAGTTGTCGTTAACTCGTTTTTGAAGAACTTTGATAGCATATGAAGAAAAAAAGGTGAAAAAGCGAAAAATTAAAACTTGATTCCAAGAAGCAAGTACACAAAACCCAAATTTAAAAGAGAATTGTGTCTTAAAAGTATCCTTACATGTATTCTCCACTTCTTTGGCTCGGGATCAATACCAAAATTTTTAAAGTAAAGACAAAATCTTTGGAACCGGGCATGCTTTTTTTCACTGTACTTGGATTGTATATTCACAATTGCACTAGTTTCGAATTTCTCAAAAAAAAAAATAGTTAAATATTTTTCACAATATATTTAAGTGATATTAAAGATTACGCAACATTAATTTTGGAATGTGCAATTTACAAAATATTAAGGACAAATTTCTTTAAAATAATGAAATTTTAATTAAAATAAAATTTATAATCTTTGCTTCAAATTATTTTTATTAAATTTAAGATACCAATTTTGGAAAATTGCGTCTCTCCTTTAACAGTCGTATGTCTTTGAACCAAGGCAAATTTTCCTTAAAGTAAATAAATTGAATTTACATAAAAAACGCTTCAAATATTGGTTAAGACTTATTTTGAGGATTTAGCATCTTTGATTTAAAGTCTTTTTTTTTGGAATTAAGAAAACATTGTTTGCTTTGAGATATCCGTTTTAATTTAGATTTTTAAACTGGCATTTGTTTCTTCGTGTATAGCTTTATTCGAAATACAAAAAAGAGAAATGAAAATTCGATAAATGAGATCTAATTTTATTGATCTGAGATTTATATAGATTTAGCAATTGCATCTGAGACTTTAGCGGTTGTATCTTAAAATATACAGTGCGCATTTACGGGTTAATTTATATTACAGTACAAATATTTTGACCCTGAAACATAAAACAATAATGAACTTAGAGATAATATTATTGGAAAAGTCCACGACCTACTACATTTTAGTGCCAAAATTTGTTTATTCAACAAAATTCTCAACAATGATGGTATGATTTTTTTTATTGTTATTGATTTATTCCATTAATTGAAATCAGATTTTGCAAACTAGTGTATATACAATACAATATTATTTAAGCAATAATATTTTCACATATCTCTATTTAAAAATAACAAGTAACCTTTAGCAAGTATACGTCACCAATCCATCAC
>PGFW01006752.1:7622-18379 GCA_003123925.1 Haematobia irritans
CTTATTTTTAAATTGCACTTTATATAACTTGAGTTTTCCTTGTTTCAGTTCTTAAAGGAGCTCTAATAACTGCTAACAAAGGTATGTTCAGTATCGTTAGCATCGCATATTCCACCAAACATTTAGCAGCTTATCGGGCGAATATACCCAAATACCAAATTTTACAGTATCACGAATTCTGGCAATGAATCTACTAGAATCACATCTAAAATTAAAAGTTCGAGCTTATCGCACCCCTAGTATCCTTTGGGCCCCCTCTATAGGTTTATTGCATTATTTGTATTTTTAATTTCCCACTTATTTAACTTGAGGTTTCTTCTTCTGTTACATGTTTACTTAAGAATAGCTCTTTTAAAGATCAGCCTTTTTATTAACAGAGCTAAAATTCTGTAGGGAAGTTAATGGTAAACATTATTTCATGGACGATGAAGCATGCAGAGAGTCATAGACAGTGTGAGATCCAGAGATTTTGAAATACGAATGCCGGACTTTTGTGTATCACTAGAAGACGCGCATTTCTCTGATTATCAGTTTTTAAAAAAAGGATTGGTAGCACATGCAGGGAAACAAGCAGAAAAGAAGAATGTATCTCAAATTTAGTTCTTTTCCTAGAATTGAAGTACGCAAAACTCTAAATTTAAAAGGAGAATTATGTCATTAAGATGTATCCTTACTTCATTCACCGCCTTGGTTGACTCTGAATCAATACGAAACATCATATATAAAAAGCATGCCTTTTTCAGAGACATTCATTTACGTGAGTTCTCTACGGTTAACCTCCGTAATGCCCCAATTTTTGCCAGCTGATTAAATTTTCAATGTTAACCATTTTTGCTGTCTTACAGGCTTCTGTTTTTACTAAAAGCTTCCTTATTAAATTGAAGACATTATAGGTTAACACATTTCTCTTGACCTTATGGAATTTTACTAGGGTCGTTTTTTTCAATGTTTTGTTATGAGTTACGGAAGTCGATAAAACAGAAGGCATTTAGTACTATGATCAAAAATATGAGACTTCGCGGCGTCGTTACCTCTATTAAATTGTTTCTGCGAGTATCAATGTTGAGATTATTATAAATATGATTGCATTGTGTATATGAGGACGAGAGCGGAGAGAGACTTTTCTTAGTCACTGACAGATAAGAGGGTATATCACACTGTAAACAAAGAATGAATTGCAAAACTATTCACAAATAAAACTACAATCTCACCCACCCACACCCCCTTCATATGTCGGGCCTATATATAGAAATAAAAACACTTATATTAATTATGATTAATCTTCGTATTTAAATATGAAAATAATTTATTCCAAGAGTTTTATTTTTCTGCTTTATTCTGTTATATTTCTATTTCATTTATGTTTTTTGTTATTGCTAATTTTTACTTCGTAATCTGCCATCAATTCTGTTTTTTTTTTGCTGCTTGCTGTGCATTCATTTGTCATCTGTAGAGCTTTTGTACGTAGAACAAAGTTTCAGAGTTTGTGTGCGTTTCTTTTTTTTTCGTTTTGTTCTCTCCTATCCACCGGGAGAATACTCATCAGGTTTTTTTACAATAAATTTATTCATTTTCATGCTTATAAATGAAGTGCTGGATTGCTCCCACATCTCACACTCAGTCCCCTATTATTTTTACACTTTACATGAACTACTGTTGATATGTAGGAGAACCATTAATTTCATACCCCCAGAATCAATGACCGTTTTCTGCGTTTTTTGCTTTTCTTAAATATAAAACAACTGGAGAATTTCACCTCCCACCCATCATTTTTGCTTACTTATTAAATGATATGATTTACAATTTTCCCGCTCCGTTTTTCTTTTTTGTTTATTTTTTTTCACATGACATGGGTATAAAAACAAATCTGTGTTGATATTATGCAGTTTCGCTACATTTTTTAATTACTGAACAAAATAAATATTTTTTTTAATATGCCATTTTAA
Organism: Haematobia irritans; assembly: GCA_003123925.1. NCBI lineage: Eukaryota > Metazoa > Arthropoda > Insecta > Diptera > Muscidae > Haematobia > Haematobia irritans. The sequence continues at coordinate 9,569 of PGFW01006752.1, forward strand.
AAATTTGCATCATGTTTTGAGTTTGGAGATTAGATGAAAAAATCGTGGCAATTCATCATGACACTTACATGATTCACAATGATTTTCCATGGAATTGCCGGTAAAACATTTCGGCTAGAAAGGTAGCACGGATGGCGATTTCATTCCGTACGAGAGTCATTGAAATTAACTGTCCATTGGAAATATCAACTAAATATTTCCAAATAGTTATAATTATAACCAGTATCGTATGTTCGGCAATCATTTAATCTTTCGCAGGAACTTTAATCTATCTTCCCAAAAAAAGTGCCTCGCAATAAACATGATTACTGTTATGACCATCACAAATTGTTTCATTTGTTATGATACGAGGTGATTCTATAAGTACTTAGCCTCATCCACTGACTCGCAAAGAGACACTCAACTTTCATATGAGTGAATTTTTGCGTAAATGATCTTAGAATGATTTGATGTTTTCGGGTATAATTTCCGCCATTACTTACCCTCCATTACTTATCGCAAACGGACCCTATTTGCCACTTCTACTTGCCTGGACCAGGGCCGAAAAGAATGGGTGATTATATCTCACAACTTTTTGGAGATTTTTTGTTGTGCACTAATAACAAGTAATTTGTATACCTGGTTTTATTATCTCTCCATCTTGCTTCAACCTTTCCTGCACAAAACACAAATACGAGCTAATAGTCCCACACGTAATGCTATATTAGCAACACATTGCAAAGATGAAACGGATATGGCTTCAATTTCGAGGAAATATTTTGAATTTGCGTTTCCTTGAGTTTGCTCTTGTTGTGGCTAAGGCGGAAACATAAACCAGGCAAGAAAAGGCCCAACTTAAACACAAAATTGTACAACTTTACATGCCGCTATACTTAATCTAGCTCTAGTACTGGAAATCTACAGTCTTCGCCACGACGACGACTATGTGCCTCTAAGAAACCGGACAATCAACGTCACGAGCAGTCAAAAAAGCTAAATGCGTGTGCTTGGAATTATCTTTACATTTGTCGACATTATTGACACATTCATGCAAGTCTAAGACAATTAACAATACAAGCACTACAAGTCGCCCGCCGCGATTGTTTAGCCTTTATCCATGCCATGTTAACACCGATCAACTCGGCCTTCCTTTATCCTTTGATCATTTCATTAGTGGACAAGACAAAAAAAAGCCATCAAACACATTGTCCAAGGAAGGTAAAATGATACAAATTCTCAGAAGATATCAAGCATTTTCTTTTATTTTAATTCAATAAAGAATTCAAGGAATTTGTTTTAAATTTTCCACATAAAAAAACCCATTCAGACTATCGTTTTTCATTTTCATCATCATCATGATTTCCTTTCTTCTCAATGTGGAAATGCTTCTTTTTTGGTGGCATTTTAACAGGACATTTCTAGTCGGCAGCGTCTAACAGGCAGATATACTGGGATGGTGCTAGCCATTGAAAATGTATCCTTTTTAAAACATTCTGGGAGAAATGGGGGGAGAAAAATTAACGCATTGATTGGAATCATAAAATATGGCGGCCACGTTACCTTTGTAAAAACTTTTTCTTCTCTGACCGGTTTCAGTTTTCTCCACAGCCATGGAGCCATTATGGCAAATTTCTTGCAAGTTATAATGTGATGATTCATTTGAAATCGCCGTAAGAAATTCAAATAAGGAATTTCGTGTCACTTCACGGGGATTCTTTCTTTGAAAATCTTCCGAAATTTTGAATGAGACCCTGGACCCGTCATAGTCTTTTGGCATTTTGACTAAAGCATACTTTTTTGTATATTCAAATTTGTTTAGAAAATTTATCATTAGAAAATTTACAGGACAACAAAAAGTCACTTTTTCAAATAATTTTCTTAAATGAATATAAAATATTATTAAATTCTCTGACAAACCTAATATTGAAAATATGCGTCGTTTTTGTTTTTCTTTCGTTCGATAGTGATGTTCTCTAAGTTAAGATGTTTTGTCTACTTTGCTTGCGAAGATATTTTTCAAATGAAATGAAAATCACGTTTTGGCAAAAACAAAAAAAATGCGAAAACTGAGAGGAGGGGGCAATGAAATTCAAAAGGTTAAGCATGCCTACACTTTTGAAATGTTGGTGGAATATCAAATATGGTAACATATAGTACAAATTAAAATTTAAAAAAAAAAAAATCAAAAATGAAGTGGGTTGAACACCCTATACCACGTTAGTATGGTACTTCAATGATTTCTCCACTTTTAATTTTTTTTTTTAAATAATGTTGGTCCATTCTGCGTAAATCTTGCTCAGACTAGACTTGACAAAAAAGCTTGTCGCTTCCTCCCAAAGATTTTTCTTTGTATACTAAGAGATTGTTTGGTTTCGTAGCCAAGCTGCCAGCTTAGAATTTCCCTAAGAATTCATTTGAGAAGGCAAGTTCTGTTAAAAAACATTTTTAACACAATTTTGCAAACTGCTCAATCGCATTTTGCTTATTACTTCATTCGGCTTCCCCTCCCAAACACTTCGCTAACTACCACTAAAACCGCGACAATACATCATACACATTGAAAAGTTTCATTGGACTTTGGGCTCAAGGAAACACACATTTTATCAGAAAATTTGATCCTCTATCGCTAAAGCATTTTAAGAAACAGCGTCGGTACGGGTAATGGTCCACACTAGGCAAAATATTTGCACAGATATCGACAAAAAGAATTGTTCGTTCCTGTAAACCTAAGCAACATAATTTTTAGCGATACGCGATTATTTTTTCCAAAACAATGGGAATGATCCCTGGGAAATAGTTTGACACTCATGTTGCGCTCAAATATTTGACCTGGTTGGGACCGATATCGTACTTAAAGTAAAAAGTTTCTGTATGTCAGAAGACAATTTGGTCTTTAATTATTTTTATTTTTTGACAAACTAAAGCCGCTACAAAAAGAAAAAAGTTTGCGATATAATTGAAACATCATTTCATCGACTTAATTGAAGCATATCCCCTACATTGCCTTTGTCCCTGAGTCTCAACATCGAATATTATGTATGGCAATATCTTTTTTGCTGTTCCACCTTACCTTCATGATGCCTGTCTTTATAAAATATAGCATCGATATATCACAAATAAGTATTTAGTCAACTATTTATTTAGAATTAACACAAACACAAGATCATAATTGAAACAAACAAAAACGTCATGTTTCCTGTGCTAAGAATAAAGAATGAAATTATATATGCACCACTGCATACTTTGCGTCTGTTAAACCGGCAAAACATGTCATTCTGGATTTGTTTCAGGCATTTTTTTTATTAAAAAAGTAAACACATCAGCTCTAACTATCCCATGACTGAGTCTTTTGTTTTAATTTGATTCCATTTTTCAATCCAGAACTAAAAATATTTTCTTGTCACAATAGACACACATTATTGTGAATGCATTGCTGTAAAATAAATCAATTTATTTATTTTGTCATAAATTAGCAACTAATCGCAAGAATTTCAGACTTTTATAATTAAAGAAATTACAAATTTAATTTGAATTCTGTGAATCAGACCGATGATATATTGATTATAGATTATCATTTATTCTGGGTAAATCTGTTTTGTGTTTTCTTTTAATCCATCATGGCTTGGTTGTACGGTACGAATGGGAAGCAGGAGTTAGTTTGAATGAAAAATAATTTAAAAAAGACAATTTAAGGCTCATATCAATAAGTTGAGATTGGTTGCTTTCTTCTAATTGTTCTTCGCTTTGGTCCACTGTACTTTTGCCATGACTTGGTTTACTATGCCTTGGTCATGACATGAACCCAACGAAATTATTAAATGCTTGCCGCGAATATTCTATTTTTAAATCATCGTTTTCTAGCATTGGACATGCATAGCATATTCTATGCATTTTTTAAGCCTTGATCCACTGTGCTTGGATGATGACAACCAATTAGCTGGTATGTAGAATGCAATGTATGGAAGAGATCAAGGTGCTGCGCGGTATTCTCACTGCAAATCATAAGAAACACACAAAAAACAACCTGTTTCGTCTTTAGTTTCGTTTCCTTGGCTTTTCATAAAAATTTCAATGAAACTTACAATGAGACGAAATCTTGACCATTCAACAATCTCCTCGAAAAAGATATATAATTAAATTTAATATAGAGGAAATGCTTCATTGGAGTTTAGATATTTCTCTGCCTCTCGCTCTTTTTCGTTCTCTTCTCTTTTCGCTCATTGATGGTATGTGATATCAATACAAACCTGTCTCACAAACACACACACACACATTTGTCTTTGATTATCTTCGATCATTGTTACGGTTGTTGAAAAACTCGTATGGATCCCCTCTCCCCTGTGATTGTTTGGTCATTTTGGTGGATTAAAGCCAAAATAAAACCAAAACAAATTTAAATTCCAACTTAATTTCCGGTTTTCTTAAGATTCTTTTAAGCCATCTGGTTTAGAGACGATTTTGGAGTGTTGAAAAAAAGTGAATGGATTTGACATTGCCATCAAGAAATGTTCCAAAGGCAAAAGGAATGTTTTCGAAGATTTTGTTTTTTTTATGAATATCAAGTGATTGCAAACATTTTTAGAAATTGCATAATATTAAGACAAAGCCAAGAAAGAGTTTACTCACCTATAGGTGATTTAAATGATACACACAATCACCTACCTAATCAAAATGCGTGCCATAATGTCTATTTACGCAAAACATCTAAAAAAAATAGTTCAGGTGTGGAGTTTGTAAGTACGTGAGTTTTTCATGGAATTTATGTTTATAAAATATCTGCAAAATATATTTAAATTATTAAACACCTAATAGAAATGCGTGTCATATACTATGTTGTTCGTTTTGTTTGGAAATTATTTTCAGATATGCCATAAATGTTTAATGAAATTGGTTATTTATCTTCCATTTAGTGTAAAGACCTTCTCCTCACCATTCATAAATCAACAATTAGCAGCCAAGCATAACAACCTAAACTAAGTCTACCACGTAATCACGGTAAGGTATTAAGTTAGCCTTCCTCGAAATGATCTCTCCCTCTCTCTCTCTGGTTGTGTACCTGTGTACTTGTTATTCTTCTCCAATAAGCCGCTTAAACAATTGTTTCCATTGTTTACCAATGAAGTGAGGCAACATTAGCAGTAACGGCGACGGATGCTGATTCCGTTTACATTACTGACTTCAGATTTCTTTACAGTTTCTTTAGTTAATTTGATTTCCGTTTCATTTATTGTTATTACAACAAATACGGTTGGCCTGTTTGCTTGCTTGATGTTTTCTTTAGTGATAGGAGTGTGCAGGTGACACTCCAAATGTTCGTGATTCATCCATAAGTCGTGGATCACATAGGACTCGTATACAGAAAATTGTTACAGATAAACAATCCTGAAATAAATTGGAAAATAAATTTCAATTCAAAGATTAACAAAAAAAATAAGTCTTTTACGGCCATTTTCATGTAGCTCCGTTAAGCTTTAACTGCCAGTTAACAGAAAGTAAATTGCAAATATCTTCTCTCCGGTTAACTTTAACTGAAAAATTTTCAGTAGTTAAGTTCCTAACTGGCATATGGAATATATAGACAAGATGACAGCTATGTCCATAATACGGTTTAAAAGTTCGTTAGTTAACAGGAGCACGTACCCGGAGCTTACATGGAAATGGGGGTTAGATCACAGAACAGACCAATTTTCAATTAAAATTTATTGTAACATTTATTTTTTTTAAATCTTCCTAATTCTCTGCGTCACAAAGAGTAACATAGGAAATAATACTGACATATACATATATATATATATATATATAGTATTATATTATACTGTTCTTATTTTATAGTAATAAAGAATGAACAATTTTCGCTTGGTTAATGAACATCTCTCGAATGGTAGTGTAACAATCAGCAAGAAGGGAATTAGGACTACTGCAAAGTTTCGGATTGCTACTCCACTCCGTGAGATTTTGGTTTCTTAGTTCCGATTTGTATCATGAGTTTGACTTTGCTTTGTGGGTTCTTGAGACTGTTCTAAGGGAAAAAGACAGAGAGAGAGTGAATTTATCATTAATGTTGTGGGCAGTGTTGCCAGGTGATTTTTGATTCTTCCCCCCAAATCTTAAGAAAAAAAACCCCTAAATTGGTCTAAGCTTTTTTCAAAAACCCCCAAAAAATTTCAGAATATAAAAGTACAAAAAGTGGTCCCAAAATTACGTGAAAAAAAATCCTGTAGTTATACACTTTAAAAATTAAATTTAACACAAATATATATCCTGAAAGAAGACTTCTTTCCTGAGAAACGAAATTTTAGAAAAACTAAGTTCTTCTTTTAAGTGCTAAAATTTTTTTTCCGTTTGCAGTAAATAAAAATATAAATTTGCTATTTAAAAGGCCCGGTACTTGCTGTTCGGTTTCGCGTTGAAACATCATACAAAACAAAAAATGCGAAAAATTTTGCGAAATTTTTTCGATTTGTGAATACTTTGGTTTTTTTCGTGTTGAAAAACTGACGTTTTAGCACGGCGCGCATATTGCAAATGTGAATTTAAAGAAATAATTTATTTATTAAAAACTATATTGTCGGGTTTATAATCAAAAACACGGACCATATTTTTGTTCCGCAAACTATACAAAGGATCAACAGGAATCAGCAGATGCAATTGCCCAAGGAAAAATAAATGTTATTTTGTTAAAAACAAGCAACAACAGCGCACACTTAATCCAATATGCGCTCCTGTAAAATAGCGCTCCAAGCTACCTAAAAAAACGCGCCGTTCCCGTTTCATGTGCGAAAGTAATAGGTTTCGCATACAAAATTTTTCCGAAAGAAGAACATAGTAACGGCCTTAAGAAATACTTTAAAACAAAAGAGTTTTTCGTGTTGTTTAAAATTTCATCCCTGAGGAAATTATTTTTCTATGGATGTAATAATACATATGTATATCAATTTTAAAAAAGCGGCTTACTCTTAAAAAGCTTTAAGCTGCTAAGTTAAAATACGATTGTTTTTAATTTTGTCAAATATTAAAAATGCCCTTTCAAAGCAGAAGGTTTAAAAAAGATAACGAGTACGGGTTGTGTTTGTATTAGGTCTTCTTGTTGACTTTCCGCATCTTTTTTTCCTTATAACTCATGCTAGAATTGTTCCGAATTTGCTTGAGAATTGCTCCACTTTATAAGGTCGTGAATATATTTTTTACCCCACAAAATCCCCCAAGATAAATTTTCCCCTAAAAATCCCCCTAAACTGACTAATGGGGGGGACCTAACCTGACAACGCTTGGGAGTACAATTTGAGCGTATGATTTGATCACTTGGCACTATCTCTAGGTTCGTCTTGTTAGTACATGTCTATTTTTCTATACGGATTTTTTCTGCGGTCTGTATCTGTCGTTTCAAATCTTTGTTTGCTGAATAGTTACAATATGTTAATTATTGTTATTTTCAACCATCAGTCCAGTCGTCACCGATCATTAATGTAATTATGCGAAGGCAAGCAACATTATCACAGTTTTACACAGTATTTTTTGTCTTTACTATTTGTCGTTGTTTATGGTTTTTGCTTTTCTCGGAATTCTTTTCTTACTGCTCCAAGAATTCTTTTTTCAGAGTTATTTATTTCGCCGTTGTCTTAATATTTCTTTAACATAAGACACAAACTGGATGTTTATTGAAGAGAAAATCAAACCGCCAAACAAACAGGCAAAGTTGAATGGTCAAACTAAGCCTGGGAAGTGGTTATAGGGCAGGAAGAGAAAACAAACTCTAGACCACATATATACAGATACTCACCTTATTGATATTTCTGTTGCGAGTATAGGCAATAATAAATACAGTATAAAAAAATAATATCTTAATTAACAATTATTCTTCGAGCTTTATGGAGCAGAATATAGATTAAGGAACATGGTTAGATAGAGGCCATTGAAAGAAACGCGAGATACAAATGCTACTACGAGCGCTGGACGTGTACACGTGTTCGGGTTCGGGATGCGAAGAATTTCACAGCTTTAGTAATAGATAGAAAATAATATATATATTTTTTTGCTGTGTGTCTGAATTGTCGGACATTACGTCAGTATTAAATGTTGCTGCGAAAAGGGGGTAATTGTTTTTATATTAAACCAAATATTCTGCTTAGCCCTTATTAACATGTTTTTTAAGGCAACAAATATTAAATTTTCTACCCAAAAATATAAATGAAAATTTTTTCATATAAATTTGGAGAGTTCGCACATTCTCTCATACTTTTCAGAAGAAATAAATTCTATTTTGAAATTACTTTAAGATGTTCGTAGTGTATAACTGTTATTAGGTTGACACAACGGCGTCGACCGGTGAGCTAAGGCTGAATTGAATGAATAATGTTGAAACCTATATTGTTTGAACGCACGTGGAAAAGAATATTTCATCTTCATCATATGCAGGCTGGAGATTTCGACACTTTTTGTAAACTTTGGCAAATCGAATGTTCATACGAATTTTTTGGAAAAATTAAATTTACGTTCATGACTATTCAACATTCGGCGTATCAGAATATAAATTTGTGCAATCGAATATTAATACGCATGATCTAGCTAAAATCAAGGACAGTTTTAAATAATACGATGTTACCTCACGTCGAATGAAGGAAAACACTATTCGATGATTTGATATTTCAAAATTTGCAAATTGTGTCTATATTGTCTGATAGAGCTTTGCTCGAAATTCGTCAACACCCAAGAGAAACACTTGAAGCTGGATGACGCTTTCGCTTGAACTTGGTCTTCCAAGTGGTAGTCAATATATCGCCATCATACGTGGATATGTACTCAATTCATTGCTAAACACTAATCTAAATATTA
>PGFW01006760.1:83023-93564 GCA_003123925.1 Haematobia irritans
CAAAGAATTTGACCTTCCTTTAAGGATTTTGGTATTGATTCCGAGCCACCGCATCGGTTTCTTTAAAATAAGGACATTTTTTTGCGACCTATCTGGCTTTAAATCTAGGATCTATAAAATTAAAATTAGGATACAGATCTCATTTATCGAATTTTCATTCTATTTTTCCGGTATATATACAAAGCTATTCACGTACAAACAAATGTCCGTTTAAAAATCCAAATTATAACGTATACTTCGAAGTACAAATAGTTTCTTAATTAAAAAAAAAGATGCGAAACTCAAAATAAGTCTTAGCCTATATTTGAAGCGTTTTTATCTTAAATGTAAAGATTCAATATTTCAGTTAATTTAACGACGATTTCTTTAAATCAAAAATGTATTTCTTTACTTTAAGAATTTGCCTTTGTTTAAAGACATGCAACTTTAACGAATTTAATGAAAAAAATTGGTGGAGGAAAAATTATAAACTTTCGTTTAATTAAAATATCATTATTTTAAAAAATTTGTCCTTAATAGTGTGTAAATTGCGCACGTAAATATTTTTTTCAGTGTGAGATTAAAGATAAAATATACACTGAAAAACAAGAGGTAACGGATATAAGCACATCTCATATAAGAAAACATCGAAACACCATGATGTGTTTTGGTTTGACAAATATTTTGTACAAGAAAAACGTTTATAAGAAAAAAGCAGGTAAAATAACAATTTTACAATTCGCGCTTGATTATTGTTATTTGTCAACGACTACATTACAACGCTTTTCTATTAATTTTTGGTAATAAGTTGAATAGAAGACCACGAATCGTAGGAAGAGGAAGTTCTGATATCAGACTCTACAAGTAAGTCAAGCAGAAAACATACTGTAAACAGTTTTTGAAACAGTATATAGTCTAATGATGATAAAATCTGCAACATTAAAAAAATTGTATTAATCTATTGCTGAACTAATAGCATGAACATCAGAAAAATGACAGAAGGAAGTGATTTTTTTAATAAAATTAAATAAACTCTATTTTTTAATATAAATATAAAACAAAATATTTTAAATTTTCGTTCCAAAATCGAATTTTTGTAAAACATATAATCCGTATGTATGCTGAAAAGAAACTTATTCTTATAAACAATAATTCCATATAAAAAACGCTTATAGGAAAAAAATGTTTTCTGTCATCTGCTGTATATGGAGGATAAGAACCAGCGTGGTTTATCACCGGCGGTGCAATATCACCTATCAGTAATGCTGGTGCCATTTCTGAAAGTTTTAAAGCTTTGCAATGAAAGCCGCAGTTCGGATTGAACATATAAATTTTTGTTTTTGAAACTACGAAAATCTTTTACTTTGAAGTATCTTTTTTGATTTGTATTTGTAAAAGAACATTTATATGAAAATTCGATAATCTAATTTTAATTTTATTGGTCCTAGATTTAAATCTAGATAAGTCTCAAAAAACGTTTTCAACCGCACCTTTGGCTCGGATTTGAATACCAAAATTCTTAATGGAAATAATATTGAATCCATAACTATTGAATCCAAGTAAGTTTTTCTAGTTTAAATAAAAAGACTTTAACAGGCCTGTTCCCAATTTCACAAAATTTTGCGATTTATATCGAAAATGAAATAGTGCGTAATTTATAATTGACTTGTTCCGAAAACTCGCGCGAAGTGAATGGTAATTGAAAATAGCAAAATTTCATTTCCAAAAATTGTCATGCTATTAAAAATCAATGTTGGATAAAAAACATTTTAGTCCAAGATTTTTATTGAAAGACGCAAAACAATAAATGAACTCTGTTAAATTACAAAGGAATGGCTTTTTTGATTATGCAAATTGCCTATTTCGAATATCATCGACGCCGCAAATTAGGCCCGAAAATTAGCAAAATTACAAAATTAATTATGGCGGCCACTCTACCAGTGTTGGCATTTGAGAATCTCATTTTAAATAAAATCGTAATATTTGGAATACGGTTATGCGTCGCAAAACTTCCCTGCATGTAGATTGTGTCAACAATGGGTCGCTCAAAAATATACGCGATTATTACTGTTACAAGTACATTATTCCGACATTTTATATTTTTTAATTACTGCCAAGACATATACGCAATTTATTGTTAAAGCATTTTATACAAGCTTCACAATATCTTTGAAAAATTTGGATTTAATTTTATGTTTGGATTTGCAAAGGCAAGGTTCTCAAAATCGATTTGAAATTCGGTAAATTTTTGCGATTTGCGATGACCGGGACAAGTCTAATTGGAGAAATCGCAATTTTTTTGCGATTACGATTATGGGAAAACAGGCCTGTAAAATGACGTTATGGCATTTATTTTGGAGAATCGACCAATTAATGCTTTATTTAAATTAAGAAAACATTGTGTTACATCTTAATAATTTGGAGCTTGCGAATTTTTTTCAAAACACATTTATCTTTATAAAGACTGTAAATTCGATAATGAGATTCTGCATTGTTTTTCTCTTTTTCTGGTTTCTTTTTTATTTTATCAAAAATAAGAGAACCCTTATTTCACGAAAGTCAATTTAACTTTTTTCAGTTCATCGGCAATTATTAATGTTTTGGAGAAAGTTTCCTTGCCTTTATATTTTTGGTACGTAGTATAACTGATACTGACAAAACGGGAAAAAATTATACACAAATGAAGCATAAAGTTTTACTTCGTACATACTTCTTTCAAAATAGTTCATTATTTCTTAAATTATAAATTTTTAATGCTGCCTTCATCTTGAACTCCGTATGGCACTTAAAGACATCTTGCCATTTTTGAGTCCCAATTTGTCGCTTCAAGCTACAAAAGTCTTCTTTTAGAAGTTAATAAAAATTTAACAACGTGTCTCAGTAAAATTTTTCTTGAATTTTTCGAAACATTTTACTTATTTTTTGTGACATTGTCAGCGTTTTGTAATGCTGTTTAGATTGAAATTTCCAACATAATCTAAATATTGTAAAATTAACACAAAATTTTTTCCTGTGGGTTCAAGTCCTTTATCAGTGTATGATTCCAATGATAATTACGCACTTTAACTGTTTACTTGGAAACCAAACACAGTTATCTCTAACTTAAGGTGAAAATCATTGTAGTTCTAATTAAATGTTTAATTTTTATTTATGAACATAAATATTACGTTCCACAGATTGGTATGAGAAACATGAAATGTTTATTTGGTTCCTGTAATATTTATTGCTTGAAAATTCCAATAATATAATCACACCACAAATAGTATTAAAAACTTCGGCAATCATCGTAACATAAACCTAATATCAACATGATTTACAATTAGATCATAAACAGTGGCCAATTTAAAAATATCATGATAAATAAAAATCATATCGATTGCTTTTTGTTTTTCTTTTTGCGGGAATTTATGATAATGCCTTCTACAAAATGTTACACGGTGATAATAGTTGCGGTTTTCTTAAAATACAATACTTTTTTTTTTTTTATATTTGACATGATCATTTCGAAATGCTGCTTAATATTTCATAAACAATTAAAACTTGGCACCAATTATGTGAATTCCTTATGCGAAACAATTAATTATGAAGAGGGATATTTGCGACACACACACTCGCCGATATATACACCACTGTGATTTATTTAATCGTTTCTTATCCATTATTACATTAATCTTTCATATTCTTTCATTTCGCTTCGAGGTTGGAATCCAACATTATTCACTTTTGAAATCCTCATCTTAAGCACTGTGCACACTGGGAGGCTACGGCCGAAAGGCATCGTTCCATTCTCTGCTACTGTCTACGAGTATGTGGTGATAGTGGTAGTAGGGTAGTTACGTTGACAGTAATTCATGGAAATGAACTCAAGTTTTGTATAGGCTCAGTAATCTCAGTGATGAAATGAATGTGCAAATTTGTATGCCTCTTCTCGATTTGTTCTTGGGGAAATTGTTGCTTTTGTTGTTTTGTGACCAAAAAATGAGTATGATCGAAACAGCGTCGCACAATCGCACCTAATCGTACTATATCTAACAAACGACGATTACTCAATAGAATCTACAGAACCGCATGCGATTAGAAAAGAACTGAACGCAGATGTTGGCGAGAGACACACATAATTTATTAATTACAATTAGTCTTACCGACGACTAAAACTATAAGAAAAATAGTCAATCAACATACACCAACAAACACATAATGGGAAGTAGATCAGCTGCGATGATAAACGCCAGTACCACAACAAATCATAGCTCGTAATATACATAGAGGGCAAACGGACCAACTTCATCAATGCGATCATCACATATGTCACTGCTCTCGTAAAACTTATTGCAATCAATTATATAATGCCTGCATCACAGAGTTGCTGTTCGCGACACACATCACTTAAAGCACGGAGCGCATACTTGAATCATTGGCATATTTAGCCTCTTCCTACTGTTATCAATAAACAATTGTGACAATAATACAGAGGGCATTAATAAGCAAGACAAAATATTTGAACAACTAATTTTTTTATGATAGATAATAAAAAAGGATCTTAGCCACATATTTATTACAGAAAATAGATTGTGTTGTAGAACAAAAATAAATTATTTTCATACTAGAAAATAATATTTTGACAAAAATTTTTGATAGAGAGAAGCACACCATAACCAATATTTACAGGACAATACTATCATCATAGATTAAGCTAAATTGTGAACATGAGAGTGTATATGAAGACAAGCTAAATATGGTCAGTTATGCGCAAGATGGCGATTAATGTTAGTGAAGACAATATTAATAGTGTTTTAGACCCAAATATCTCATATTCAGAGAATAATAATTATTTGGTATAGCAAATTTTCTATAGAATATAATAATATATGAATTTACAAAATTTTCTACATAAATACGATACTGATATATTTTTTACGAACTCTTTAATCTCATATAGTTCTTTTGTTATATTATTTCTTTTTTTTTTCATTTTTGATAGAAGATACATTGTTGTGTAAAATTAATTATTTTGGATATTTTTAGTAATAATTTTTACAATTATTATATTATATGATAGATATCATTTTTCAAAAATTTTATTAGACATAAAAATTCTATAGAAATTCGAATTTTATTTCATTCGTTTTAGTTTTTTAGTTAATGACATTGTTTTGTTCTTTATTAAAATCAATTATATTGTGTCGAGCTCTTCATTGCGAGTCATTGCAAGGCCTGGCAAATTAATTGCGGCAACTGGCAACATTTAATAGTGTTAATTGCAAGGTCAAAAATTCAATTACAACATATTATTAAAGAAAAACTATACAATAGAAAAATCATAAATCAATAATTACTATATAATAATTAAATCTGTTAGCTAGATCTATTAAATTCTAATATACAGCGAAGGAAATATACAAAATTCTGCTTAAAAATTTCCGCAATCTGATTCGGTCAATATTATAAGCATTCTCAATATTGTCCATTAAGATTGACGCTTTTAATCTTTGGTTTTAAATTTAATTGATATCGATTGTGTGTTTATTTACCGTATTTATTACGAGCAAATAATTCATTCAAGAAGAGTGGAGGCAGAATATATATGGACCCAACTTCCTATGGATACAATCGCTCACGATAAACGACAATTTGGGTGCCTAATGAATGATGTTAGTTACTGGCTCATATATTCACTGTTTGACCATCCTGGTCTTTAGGGAACTTACGTCGAATGGTAATTTTCTCCAGGCAGAGATCTTATTTTAACAACAGTTAATTATTAATAACTATTATTGCATCTAATTAATAATCATATACACATATATACTTATATCATACGTTTTTTTTTCTCATTGCTGTGGTAGTTAGGGAACTCTTGTAATTTGAGAACAATTCCTCCCACCAGTGGTATGCTTCCATATCTTTGTTCCCAAGGACATCTTGTTAGGACGGGTTTTCCTGTGAAATAAGAGGGTTGTATTTTTTTTACTGATGTGGCAATAGTGTGGTCCTACGATCATACTAGTATTGTTAGTATCCATTCACTAGAATTTAATGATATCCTAAAGAAATGACATTTAACTTTTCGTTTACTTGTCTCCGATATGCTAGTGACCGTACCAGTCCAAATACCTTCATACAAACGTTATTTTTTTGCGAAATTGCAAATCTGTAAATGCTTTTCACTTTTGTTTTCGAATTCAATTTTTAGCGACACTCAACTGACTTGGCGACAACTCTTAATTAGTTATAACTAACCAAAATATCGGATCGAACTATACTGTATTGCATTGCTTTCCCAACTGTCTCCATGAGGCAAAATACAAGGAATGACGCAACGTTTTATAACTTCTTGGATTATACATCCTCAATGGAGCTAAGGTTTGAGCTTTATGTTAGGAGTAGTTGGAAACCCCGTTGTCATGTTAGGATATATTGCAGCTTGATATTTACAGGTTGACTTAGGACTATTCAGTCCATTGTGATTTACTCTTCGTCCACACTGGTAGAAAATGTTTGTACTATAACACGAACGGGGTTCGGTCTGATATTTTTCCGTTAATATTACGAAAATTTTCGTACATAAGAACGGAAAGTGATTGTTATAGTACCGAAATAATTCGTTAAAAGACAATTTTGTCTGTTTTTGGTTTTTCGTTAAGTGAAAACACGTTTACGTTAAATGATTACGAATATTATAACTTTGTAATTTTTTTCAAGAATTAGAAAAAAAATTTTTTCATGAATGAAATGATTACAACCATTTGCATAGGGTACCTTTTGGAACTATTTAGCTTTAAAACAGTCGTTTTATATACTCCGAAAACTGGAATTGAAAAATCTTTCATTTATAAAACGAAAGCTATCGTTTTAAATATAATGATATGGTGCGTTAAAAAATAAATTTAAATATTGTTATATTTCATCTATTAATGAATATATTCCACTTATAGTCATCATATACATATAATGAATGGGAGTTGAGCTACTGATCTGTCCTCTCCTAGTCTCTCTCTCTACAAAGGTCTTCATACTCCTAATAAGTCTGTTAGCGTCTATGTAATTTGCTCACTATACACATTTAAAGATGTCAATAAGACATATTTGCGTGTGCGTCTTGAAAACCAAACGTAAAAAATGCAAGCTGGAAAAACTTGCTGATGGGCAACCTATAACATTTACGTCTTTTCGCTGAAGGTGCACCAGCTCATTACAGATACGATTATCGTTTTTTTGGCTGAGTAGATTAGCGATTTTTCTTAAGTGAAAAGTCTACAATATATGATATTAAATTACGTTAATTTAGAAATAAATATTATGTTCCCTACGTGTATTATAAATATATTATTCAAAGATCTTAACAAAAACATAACACACCTACCAATGACTACACTCAAACTGCAATAGATTGGATTGGGTTTCATTAATCTATAACGTTTGCGTTATTTCTGTATTACAACGTTCGCCTTTCATTTCATACAATGAATAAATGAGGTTACATACAATGATATGATTTCCATTCCTACAACGTATAAGCTGCGTCATACAATGACTAAATTTCATTCTTCACACGAACTATCGTTAAACAATGAAAAGGACTACGTGAATACAACGTAATTATTTTATGTTACGAAATGTATTCCACTAAAGGGTTTCGTAAACTATAACGTAAAATTGTTGTTACTATACGAAAATCCTACGTTTGGTGCCTTTTAATGAAGAATTTCGTTAAAAAACGTAAGAAATTATCGTATATACGAAACTTTTATCTACCAGTGCATTGTGGATACACTTCTCTCTTATCATTGATTGTCTCGAGCATATTCTATTTTTGTCATACAAATCTCAACCATCATTTCTATTGGAAAGATAAATTCTCACTATCCACTGAAAAAACATATTGTCGTCGAGGCCAAAAAGATATCATGTCCTTAAAATTACGAATGCAAATTTGATTAGCATAGAAGTACGCATTTCTCTAATATGAAGTTTTTTTCTTTGGTCCAAAAGTCGATAAACTTTTCAATTTAAGTCGTGTTGTCTTATTAATTAAGTAATTTGAATGTAAAATGGGTATTCTATAACATGAAAGAAAGATTTGTTGGGCTAAGGTCAACTTGACTTTAATAACTTAACAAAAATCTCTTTTAAAATTAATGAAATGTCTTAAAATTTGTGTTCTTTTGTGCATCTTTGACTACAAGCAAAAAATCGTTCCAAATTACGACATGTTTTTTAACACTTTATTTTAAAGACGTTGTTATACTTGAAACACAGCATAATTTCTACTGGAAGTCGTTGTCTGAATTTGGAAAAATAAAGGGTTGTCGTTAACGTTTTTTAAAGAGACTTTGAAGCATCATGTAGAAAAAAAGCGAAAAGATTACCAATTTGCTTCCTAGTTCAGTACACAAAAACCCAGAATTTAAACGCAGAATTGTGTTTAAAATTATCCTTACTTCAATTATTCCGCTTTTGTGGCTCGGAAGTCAATACCAAAATTGTTAAAGTAAAGCAACAATCCTTGGAACCGGGCATGCTTTTTTTCACTGTAGATCAAGGACCAACCATTTGGGTGCGATTCGACTCAGGAGGTGATTTTGAATAAGATTGGTGCATTTGACGCAAGTACAAAGTTAGATACTCTTGGAGAACTCTAAATATTGAAACCTTTCAGAAGAGGAACCAATAGTCGCCTACATTTTGTCTAAAATAGGAAGGTGTCCAGTAAGGATGTGTTAATTTTTGTGTCAATATCTCGTGAATTATTCATTTCCTTTCTCAGAAATTGTTGTTTATCCATAAGAACACAGATATTTAATTTCAGGTTCTTTTGTTTTGCGAATTCGTAATTTATCCCACGAAAATTTCCTGCCACTACTGACAGGATTCACTATACATGTTACCATAACCAAAATATACACACTTGCCCACAACTTGTATTGAACAAATGCAAATTGGAAACCAAAATATTATGAACGTATACAACGACAACACTGTTTTGAGTCATATTCGAGTATGGGATTAAAAAGGCAAAAGAACATGGATATTTTCAAGCCCTGAAAAGAGCTGGTCGAAATCGAGGATAGAAAGATAAACTTAAAGAGCTTACGAAAGTGTGTATACAGACAAACACACATCTGAAGTTGAATTTTTATGTGGATTATCCGAACCTTTGTAAAATAGAATGAAACGCACATTCTGAATTAGACACTCGTTCTCAGTAAGAAGAACGGGTAAACTACGCCTTTATTAGCAAATTGTAATATTTTATTATGTCTCTGCGCACCCTTCCTTGGCATCAATGAGTACAAATAAACCCTCCGCAACGTGAATAAAAAATTAGGACACGATCAGTGGCATATACACTCATTCATTTTTGCCACACATCAACGACGTAATTGAAAAGTTACTACATCATTCAGTTTGCAACTTTGCGCGAATCTCTATGGCGACGAGTACACAGCGCAGCAACGACGCCCGTCTTGTTGCTGAGACAGCGACGACGCCGCCGACTATACGACAACAAATGTCTATGTACTAACTACCACTACGACTATAATGATGATATTCAACAATGTAGTATAATGACTGAGTGGTGCCTCACTCGTAAATTCACATGTAAAAGTGTTTGTGCATTAACAAAACAAAGCAAAAACAACAACAAATAATTGCAAAAAGAGCTTTTCTCCCTTTTTGGCTATTAGAAGGCACACGCTTCATACAAAAGAGTTTTTGGAAATATGTGCTCAGGAAAAGTGAAAGGGGATCGGAAGGAAGAGGAGCCGTTGTGAGAGAGAGAGAGAGTTACAGTATGCATAACTCTTGTGTTGAGGAAGATCAAAAATTTCATTGGTTTTGTCATCGCCACAAACGATTGTTCTCCGCTGTTATAGGGAGAGAACAGACGCAAACAACTTTCATTTGTTTTCACAGAACTCTCGATGGGAATTCCAAGTCATTGAGTGCCACACAAATCCCCAACAAGAGTGAATTTATTACAAACAATTAGTAGTGCGAAAGCGATAACTGTTGAATGAATTTTGTAAATTACTTCAATTAACACAAGACGCCGTTTTTTATCGTTTGCTCTATGTTCACCATCGGAAGGGGCATAGTGCGAGCAGCAGTAATCCACTTATTTTGCAGTCATAAGAATTTAGATGTCGTCATGATTATAATTGGCGTTGATCTCATCCTAGAATGCATTTATAACCCTAAATCGTCGAAATGTTGACTTGAGAAAAAATTTGGAATATTCATCTTATGTTTCTATAGTTGAGGTTGAGGACGAATTGCAAGATGACGAAAAGTCAATTGGTATTTTTCCAGCAGTACTAACAAATAACCAGAGGCGGCTGCCGAAATCATTGCACTTATTTTTCACAGTGTACATCTCCTCAAGCGTTATCGTTTATTATGTTTTTGTAACTTAAGTGTGTACTCACAATTTTTTTTTGTAGGTATTGATAGTATTTCACAATAGAAATATGTTTTAAATATACGATAATACTCACACATATAATTTTGGACGTTATAAAACAATTTCTTACCTGCAAAAAAGAAGCGGGTAAAAATAA
>PGFW01006771.1:6088-16506 GCA_003123925.1 Haematobia irritans
TTGTTTGTTGTTGGGAGGAGGAGATTCAGGAAGCCCAGAGTTTTATTTTCCCGACTTAGTTGCGAATTTTGCACAATGGAGTACAATATTCGGTAGTGGTAAGACATGTGGTGGCCACAATTGTTTATTTGAAAGCGGTTCAGATGTTAGGATATACGCCTGTCCTCTTAGTATATTTTTTCTGATTTCGACAAAAATGTGTCAACAATGACCACATTTTCCTTGGGTAAAATCGTTCACTGCATTTAGTCGAAAAAGCTTTTGCTAAAAATGCAGTGACTTCTAGATTTTCCTAGAATCTTGTACAGTATCATATATGGCTCGGAGCGATAAATCATAAATAAAGACTTTTGTGAAGTTTCTCGTAAAATGCCTTTCAGATGTTAAATGTTTATCGCATATTCTGTTACGGTAACATTGTGTGTCCGACCCTAGTGCAGTTAGGCCGACTTAAATTTTGAGTCGTATATGTGTAGATTTGTAGAAGTTATAAATTCTTCCATGAATCGGGCCCTGATTATTTTTACGAGATGTCATGGTTATTTTGGCGGACAAACCTCTTGGTGAGTGTATGATAGCCCCCCAACACTTGGGGACGTGATGTGATTTATGCTATCGAAAACTTAGATCTACAACTAGTCTGGTGCCGAGCTGGTATCAGAATGATATAGCTCGGCCTCGGCCCGCGACTTTAGAGCTTTCCTTACTTGTTTTTCTTTTCAATTTTTCTGAAATTATCTTGAAATCTGCTTAAACAATGGGGATTCTAGTTACGAAGGCTACAGCTGAAAAAATATTTACTAAAGATTACGCCAATCTATATTTTCCTAATATTCACAATTTACAAATGATAAGCGGACAAAGTTGTATTTACATAATATAAGATGAACGCAAGTTTAATTAAATAAAGTTTATAATATTTGCTTCAAAAAACTTTTTTATACCACCATCCGATGAGACAATGGTCGAATGGGGGTATAGGTAAGTTGTCATCGTTGGTGTAACACATCGAAATATCGATTTTCCGACTATATAAAAGTTAATAAATATTTCGGCATCAGGGAGAAATTCTAAGCTAAGCCCTTCTGAAAGTAAAGCCATCAAAGGAAAAAAGCTTTCTTATTATGCGACGGATTAGGGCAATTCTTCAATTAAATCGCTAAGCCTCAGTTAACCCCTCCGGACCCATTCATAAGCCGGCTGCTTAACCGTAACTTAGTTATCATTAAGTTTAATGGACGTTATAATATGAATTTTTTTAAGCTTGGGTATTACTATGTATTGTCAATAATGAGAATCTAATTTGGTCAATGAAGTTGCGGGTGATCTTGAATGCAGAATTTGTTTCTGCCCTAGCGTAGATATGTTTTGTGGTGGGGTTGCCTTCACTGGACTCACACATCTGTTAAATTTTTTTTGCCGCTAGCAAACTCCCACAATACGTCATTTTGCGCTGCCGCCAATCTGTGAACCTCTTAATCTCATAATCGAACACTTTTTTTTTTTGTGAAGTTTGAAAAAAGCCCAGTGCTAGAATTTTTAAAGTCTCCCGGAACTAGCTCTCTCTATCCATGCCCAAGTATATGCTGTATTCGTCGTGTTATCCTCTATAACAAAACCTCAAAAATATCACTCTGGTGCTGATGTGCGCGTTCGACGTAAATCGTTCGATGAAGTGTGATGGCCTACTGTATTTGGCTACGAATATGCACAACCTTTTGTGCGACTTCAGTCAAGAATGTTTGACAGTATATAATCATTCGATCAAACTACATATAAAGTTCGCAGCTAGAATAAAGATAACAACTTATTGCTACCTCGCACGGTTTGCATATTATAAATGGTCTTGCTCAATACTTGTGCAGTACATCTGTCTTATTCTATAATTTAAAACAATTTCTGCTCAGACTAGTTCATTGCGTCGAACCTTTTTGCTGAGATCATCGCTAAAGATAAAAATCAAAAAGAAACCTGGTGATCACGCGTTCATTTCCCATTTCATAAGAAAACTATACTCTGTAGTATCATATCAAGTAAAAAATCAAGGAAATAGTTAGTAACACATCCGAAATAAAAGAATGGGATTAAGGTGAATTGGTAGGTGCTAATGTGAGAATATGATGCACTGAGTGGCGCTCGGAAATAATTGTTTCAATTTTGCGGTAAGGATATAATTGCTGCCGTATGGTTTCTTTTCTTTGGAAATTGCTCGCTATGGTGAATAACCAAACTTTAAATCATCTCAATCTCCGCCGAGTGCTTACAACGTAACGAACTTATTGCGAAACTTTGCTATTTAGCCAGGAAGAGCCTTATGTTAGTCAGGTTTGTGAATAATCTAAAGGGTAGTTTGTTTAAGAGCCTTTGATAACTTTCTTTTTTAAAAAAAAACGCCATTAAAATTTGCAAAATCTTCATCGGCTTCTATTGAAACGTTATGATCCCGTCTATGACATTTACTTTTGAATGATAACTTTGCATTTAAAATGTTGACTCGCCGGCTGTCGTTCTTAGGTGCGGTTCCATTCGGATAAGGTTCCAATTTTGGCAACGTTTTCGCCATTTCTGGCGGAACTTAGCCCGAATTCTTCTAAATGTTGTTCTTCCATAGCTGGAATAGTTGCTGGTTTATTTCTGCAGACTTAGACTTGACGTTAGGCTCCCACAGAATAATAGTCTTAAAGGCGGGTCATTCGCCTATGATTCTTTTGGTGGCCCAACTTATCCGTCCATTTTCTTGAATTGAATTGCTTTGCTCCGAAGTTATTCTCTGCTCAAAGTATGGGATGATACGGTTAAAGGCCATTAGTAATTCTGCGTAGTGCGTGTGTGGGGCATGTAGCGCCATTCTTGGTTTAAACCACTATGTCAACCGATAGTTCAGTTCTTCCATTTGGCACAAAATAGTATTTGCTTAGCATCGATACGATAGCGATCGCCATCACTGTCGTAACGTGCGTCCAACAGCATCTTTGAAAACAATACGTGGTGTCCCAATGATTCCACCAGCGCTGTACAATATCCGTACACCAGAACGAGTGACATTTTTTCGCGGATGCCATGGGCTGCAGTTCTTGGAACGGCTTTCTGGGTTGCTCTATTAACTCCAAATGCTCGGCCAAATTTTCTTTGTGCCTGTATTTACTGTAGCCATCAACCAGAAATACCTCCCATCGCCTGATATCAAAATTTTGGTCGATAAATAAATGCGGATTTCTATGCCAACTTTTCTAGGGCCCCATCACCTGAAAATTTCGACGTTGCTGCCTCGTTAGTAAGGTTTGATCGTATGGGATTGAAATGTCATAAGTCATACTGAGCCATCTTTCTCTTTTGTACACCATTGTCTGAAATCCCACGTGATCTGCTCACTATGATCACTTAAATGCCATGAAATTCCTAACCTCAAAAAATCACCTTATATATCGTTTTCTTTCAATAGCCCTTCATAATCAATCTGAACTTTCTTCAATATTCATGCCCAATAATGGTTCGTTAGAAAATTCTAACAACAATATGGGAAAGTATGCTAATTTGGGACGTAAGATACTCAGCCGCGCCATTGTATTTAGGCCAACATTTGAATAATTAGTGGTTTCTTTCCCTTAAATAAAGCTTCCTTTAAATCGGCTTGAGGGTTGTGCTCATACCTCCACATCCACCATGCTGATCTGCCGTAAATAGCAACTGCTTTGATCTGTATGCGTTATTGTGGCCGTTGAGTGGCTTATATGTGATAAAATTTATTCGGTGATGACATATAAGAATGCTACATGGTCCATGATATAATTTCATGTGTTTGCCTTACAAACGGCTTCGTTTTTCCATCTGGGACGAAAGGGTTCCATTTTCGAATATTTATAAAATTGAATATTTGATTCTACATTAGCTGTTGTAGTACCGAAATAAGGCTTGCCTTGCACAATCTAAATTAGATACCATCGTTTCAGTATAGGAAGGATTGATTGATTTCAGTATCACATATGGATTGAATAGTCGTAAGTAAGGCGCTGAATCTTTAATCGAGCCCTGCAACTTTAACGCTAACCTTTACATTGGTGATCATGTTAGTTAATAAAAGTTTCTGACTTTAGTCTTTATTAAATTTATTTCCATCATCTTGGAAAAATAAAATCTCATTTTATCTTTTTATTAGCGAAAAGCAAATGGTAACAGCGTATGCCTTATTAGTTCTAAACATTTTATTTTGCTTTTACAGTGATATATGAATTTGTAACGTTCCACGCTTTCCACAATGGTTACTAAACGTATCGGGGGCTAATGGGCAACTTCAAATTCAATTAATATGCCAATAATTTTTTCCATTAAACTCGAACTTAAGAATTTCCATATTTCAAAATTTCAATGTAACCCAAAAACCGGAAAATTTTTCTCATACCTATCCAACCATTACGGGATGGGGGTTATTATCTAACTTGTCATCCTGTTTGAACATCATCTGACAATATATTTGGCCTCTTATATGACCCTATAAAGTTTTTATTATAATGATTCTGGTGGTCGTTTGGCTGAAATTTCTAGTCGATCTGATGCTTAACTTTCCGAACCGGAAACAATGTTATCGACTTGAAGACTTAGCACAAGCGTAGTTGTTGTGATCTACTGGTCGGGTATGGTATTGGCAAATGCTGTCCATATCGGCCATTTTAGCTATAGCCCCATATAAACGGACCCTCAAATTTGGCCTTTGCGGGAGTCCTCTAATCGGATGAGCATTATTTTCATTCCTGATCCGGGTTGAAAATTTGGCTACATGTGTGTTAGATATGGTCTCTAACAACGACGCAAAAATTGGGTGGCACATTCCGCGTCCTATATATTATCATATAGTCCCCAATAAACCGAACCCCAGGAATTTGGCTTGGCGGAGGCCTCTTAAGAGAAGCAAAATTTCATCCGACCCGGCTAATAATTTGGATTATGTATGTTCAAGTATCGTGTCTTATAAATACCGTCAAAAATTTGGTCACATGGGTCAATTAATGTATATATTACCATGTTTAAAAACCGATCCCCAGATTTGACCTCCTAACCTTCATGGATGGAGGCAATAATTCATCCGATTCGGTTGAAATTAGGTAAGTGGTTGTTAGTTTATGGGTTCTCTAACAAACCATGCAGGATATTGCCATACTCGCCATTAATTATGTATGTAGCCCCCAATATAAACCTTGATCCCAGGATTTGACCTCCGGGATATGGCCCTTTGGATATTGAGCATAAATTTCATCCTGATCTCGGTGAAAATTTTGGTACGCATGTGTTATATATAGGTCGTCTTAATAATACTATGCAAAAAATTTGGCCTACCGGGTCTTTAATTATATATTAACCCCATTAAATCCGATCCTCCAATGATTTGACCACCTAGCTCTTGGAGGATGCAAAATTCATCCGAATTCCGGGGGGTTGAATGTTGGTGAACGCGGTGTTAGTATATGGTCTCTAACAACCATCAAAAATTGGTCCAATACCCGTCTTAATTATAATATAACACCCTTTTTAAACCGATCCCCAGATTTGAACCTTCCGTAGCTCTTGGAGGAGAAAAATCATCCGATCGGTTGAAATTTGGGTACGTGGGTGAAATTTGGTACAATTGCTTAACAACCATGCCAAAATGGTTCCATATCGGTCTATAGTTATTATATAGCCGATCCCAATTAATCACCAAAATTTATTTCTTATAGAAAATTTGTCAAAATTTATTACTATTAGAAAATTTTGTCAAAATGTTATTATACAAAATTTTTTCAAGATTTTACTTTCTATAGAAACTTTGTTAAAATTTTATTTCTATAAAAATTTTTGCCAAATTTATTTCTATTAGAAACTTTTGTTAAAATTTATTTTTGTAGAAATTTGGTCAAACTGAATTATATACCACTAATTCGGGTCCTTTTTGAGAAGACTGGGTTATGGAAGTTTTAATGATACCTCTTGGACATCGTGCAAGTGTTACGCCGCAACCCAAGTAATTCGATTTGTGGATGACAATCTGTAGTAGAAGGTTTCTACGCAATCCAGATGGTGGAGGTGGGTTACATAAGATTCGCCTGGCCGAACTGTACTGACCGTATTTATATTTTGTTTAAATTTTAATCCAACCACATATTTGTATTTAATTAAATCTATCAGACCTTAAGCCTTCATGCAATGTGTTCTATTGTGCTTTATTATACCCTTCATCCCACACTGTGGTTACAGGGTATAATAAGTTTGTGCATTTGGGTATGTAATCGCTCAAGAAATATTTGTCATATGGACCCATCTTTTAGTATACCGATCGGCTTAGAATTAAATTCTGAGTCTGATTTTCGCGATGTCCGTCCGTCTGTCTGTCTGTTCTTGTATATGTATTTTGTGCACAAAGGTACCAGGTTCGCATGTTAAGTCCGATTCGTCCTCAAAATTTACATACGTTCTTTTCTTCGGGTAAAGACAATCGCTTATTGATTTTGGAAAAAGCGTTCAGATTTAGATAAGTCGCCATATATTAGTATCACGATTTTGATTCATAATTTCAGATTTATGAACCCTGATCCAGTTCTTTCACATTCGAATTGTTTGTCAGTCCCGTAAATAACTGCCAAAATTCAGCTAAATCGCGTTCAGGATTTATTATATAGCTCCCATATATTATCTTTCGGTCCGATTTTGACTTAATGCCCAAAAGCGGAGATTTTTGCCCTTGATTTGCTTCAATATTTTGCAACAACGAGTACGTTTTAATTAGTATCGTTAATTGTGCCAAATTTAGTTCAAATCGGTTCAGATTAGATATAGCTTCCACCTATATATCTTCGTCCGATTTTGACTATTATGCTTCAAAAGCTCATGGAGTTTTGCCCCGATTTGATTAAAATTTTGTACAAGGAGTATCTTTAATAGGTATCGTTAATTGTTGCAAATTTTAGTTGAAAATCGGTTCAGATTTAGGATATATGCTCCATATTATATCTTTCGACCGGATTTGGATTATATGGCCCCAATAAGCCAGTAGTTTTGCACTGACTTTGCTTCAAATTTTGCACAATTAAGTACGTTTAATAGTATCGTTATAGTGTGCATTAATTTGGTTAAAATCGTTCCGATTTAGAATAGCTCTATATATATATTATTAAATATTATATAGTATTATATCTTTCTTCGATTGGATTTATATTGGCCTAACGACCGCCCGTTATTGCCCTGTGAGTAGCTGAAATTTGACAAGGGAGTACATTTTTATATTATCGTTAATTGTTGCACACTTAGTTGAAGTCTGTTCCGATTTATGATATAGCTCCACATTTATAATCATTCGCCCGATTTGAAACTAATATGGGCAAACAATTTTTTTCTGATTTCAATCCGAAATTAATTTGGATCCTTAATTTTTTAATTGAAATGTCTTCAATAACAGAAATGATAGTATAAATTAAAAAAAATTATTGAAGGTCAATTAAAAAATTAATTGAAAGTCGATTAAAAAATTAATTGATCCAAATAAAAAATTAATTGTTACTATCAATTTTTGTGATTGATTTTTGTTTCACTTAGAAAATTTGTTGAGCCAATTAAATTTTTAATTCAATATTTTTAAAGCTCAATTAAGACTTTAATTGGAAAAATTTTCGTGAAAATTTTTTCTGTGTATTTAAACTAGAGGTGTGCACGTGAGTAATATTTTACTCACGCGCACCCACGACGGAAAAATCTTACTCACGCACACTCACGAAAAGAAAATTTGTACTCACGCACACTTACGCACGATAATGTCATGACTCACGAAAAGTACCGTGACTCACGAAAAATGTCGTAACTCACAAACAGTTTTTTGAGTAATTTACTTTAGCAACGTGTCTGAAAAAATGAGCATTATTAAAATCGAGAGCGTTATTACACTCTTAACATCCCAGGTGTCACTAAAATTGTAAAAGAATTTAATTCTTAAGCGTTTTATGTTGGTGAGCGGGATTATTTTCGTGAGCCTAAATCTTTACTCACGTACACTCACGAAGATAATACTTTCGTGACTCACGCTCACGCACCGCATTTTAGTTTGTTAATCACGCTCACTCACGCCGTTTCCATGAGCGTGACTCACGACTCACGTGTGAGTCACGAAAATGATCGTGAGTGAATTTCACTCACTCTGTTAAGTTGTGTGTGTCTAGTTTAATTCGGACTTGTGTAAAAATATTTCAATTCAATTGTTAGCCTTAAGCAGAAAATATTTGGGCATCTCACATCCTTTCAAAAAGAAACACACAATTACACAATCATGACATCACAACAATTACAACTACATATAAAAGGACTCTTTATAATATTCTCCTTTATGGAATAATGCAATCAAATTGAGAATATCTACTGACATTGTACACTTCGTTCCCCTACCGTCACTCGTCTCTAGTTTTGGGTAGACTTGTGATAGTAACCGTTACCTACGGAGCAAATGGTCTCTACAAAACTCCCTACACCCACCATTAGCATTTTCCAATTTTGAGTTTTCTCTGTAACACTCAGATATACCAACATTCCATTGTTTCATGTTATGCTTGTAGACTTGTATTTTTTTTTTTTTGTTCTCCTTCGGAGAGACCCTTTTTTAAGTATCTCCCCAAGTCAAGCCATAGTCAATTTATTCATTTTTATATTGGGTATTTTTTCCATTACTTTTTTTTTATGTTTTTGTTGTGTCTGTCTCTACTGATAGCTGTGTGGTAGTATAAGTGAGAACTCCTGCTGTAACGCCCACCTTGTTTTTATGCCATGCCATGGAATATCCTTTTTGTATTTTGAATAATAGATGTAGTCTATTTGAGTGTGTGTGAGTATTTTATACATATACACCCACACTTGTTTTTTGGGGGTTGTTTGCCCTTTTGTGCCGCGCATGATTTCCCCATAATTTTGAGAGTGAGTTGGTTTTTTTGTTGCTGTTTTTTGGTTTACCCCAAAGGCTCCATTGATGTTGTTTTTTTTTTCATTTTTGGGTGTTTTTAATGGCATTTTCTCTACTCCTATCTCTCTGTCTATTTTAAGCTTTTGCTAGGGGGGATTTTTCATGGCATGGTCTTCTTGATATTTCAATGGAATTTTTGCCATTGCCTTTGGGAGTCATCGATTTCAATTTGGTTAGTTTGTTACTTCCAAAATGAAATAATCTTATAAATTACGTTCATTCATTCTTTCTCATTTCTCCTTTTTATCTCGATTAGCTACATATACTTTGCCTCTTCATCTTGTCTTTTGGCCATTGAAGCCACAAACTCTTGGTCCTTTTGCTCTCTTTTGTTCAATTTGGGTTGGTGTTTTTTTTTCTCTCGTAGGAGGAATGTTCTACATCTCGTTATTATTTTTGTGGTAAAGTTGATTGGGTAATTTTGTTTAAGTTTAATGGCAGTAATTTGGTTTCTTTTGTTGAACTTGTTATCGTTTTTGGCCTTGTGTATAGACGTGGATGTTAACGAAAGGATACATAATTGAAAGGATAACCAATGAAATATGAAGAAATTGAACGAAAGATCATAAAAATGATGATTATGATGATGGTGACTACGACTACTACGATATATAGGAAATAACTTGGTTTGTTTGAGGGAAGCCTAAGATAGGAAAATGTATTTTTGTACATAATATAACTTTTTTTTATAGGAGATAAATCTGTATAAGATCAATTTCTGAATCTAAACAATTATTTTTTCCACAAGAACTGATCGAACTAGGTGCTTTGGTTACGTTTTGTGTACAAAAGATATCAAAGAAAAAAAAAAATGTATCTTGAGGCTTTCTTAAATTTTGGACATTGGCTTAAATTTAAACTTTTGAGACTTACAAAGGTCGATGTTTCAATCTTTCAGCTTTATCAAAGAACGAAAAACATCTCAAAGGCTTTCTTAAATTTTGGACTTTGTTGTTATTTAAAAACTCAACACTAAAAAACTAAAGCCAATTTAACTTTATTTCCCCAGCAAAAAATTGGAAGTTCTTCTAAAGGCACAACTTTAAAAGCACTTCCAAAAACTACCTACCAAAGATATTATTTACTTTAACTAAACCGGATGTTCTTTTAATACAATTTTTATAACTCAATTTTTTCACATTTTTAGTAGGTAATTTTAACATTCACTGTTTCAAAAAAGGTTAAGAACAGAGTAATGATAAAATGGCACAAATTATTTACAAAAAATGTCAAATCGAAATGTGTTAAAAATCATAAAAAATATAAAAAATTTTGTAATTCACATCCACAACACTGAATTCGGACCACACTTTAAGAAGTCATACAGCAACGACTGTTGAAATGGTAAACATCCACAAGTGGTGCAAAAATGGCGCAGAAGGCGATGCAATTTAATCATGGGCTTGTCTTAGGTGGATGTTACCATTTCAACAGTCGCTTGCTGTAT
>PGFW01006771.1:21599-32204 GCA_003123925.1 Haematobia irritans
CTACGAGCAAATGGTCTCTACAAAACTCCCTACACCCACCATTAGCCATTTTCAATTTTGAGTTTTCTCTGTAACACTCAGATATACCAACATTCCATTGTTTCATGTTATGCTTGTAGACTTGTATTTTTTTTTTTTTGTTCTCCTTCGGAGAGACCCTTTTTTAAGTATCTCCCCCAAGTCAAGCCATAGTCAATTTATTCATTTTTATATTGGGTATTTTTTCCATTACTTTTTTTTTATGTTGTTGTTGTGTCTGTCTCTACTGATAGCTGTGGTAGTATAAGTGAGAACTCCTGCTGTAACGCCCACCTTGTTTTTATGCCATGCCATGGAATATCCTTTTTGTATTTTGAATAATAGATGTAGTCTATTTGAGTGTGTGTGAGTATTTTATACATATACACCCACACTTGTTTTTTGGGGGTTGTTTGCCCTTTGTGCCGCGCATGATTTCCCCATAATTTTGAGAGTGAGTTGGTTTTTTTGTTGCTGTTTTTTGGTTTACCCCCAAAGGCTCCATTGATGTTGTTTTTTTTTTCATTTTTGGGTGTTTTTAATGGCATTTTCTCTACTCCTATCTCTCTGTCTATTTTAAGCTTTTGCTAGGGGGGATTTTTCATGGCATGGTCTTCTTGATATTTCAATGGAATTTTTGCCATTGCCTTTGGGAGTCATCGATTTCAATTTGGTTAGTTTGTTACTTCCAAAATGAAATAATCTTATAAATTACGTTCATTCATTCTTTCTCATTTCTCCTTTTTATCTCGATTAGCTACATATACTTTGCCTCTTCATCTTGTCTTTTGGCCATTGAAGCCACAAACTCTTGGTCCTTTTGCTCTCTTTTGTTCAATTTGGGTTGGTGTTTTTTTTTCTCTCGTAGGAGGAATGTTCTACATCTCGTTATTAATTTTGTGGTAAAGTTGATTGGGTAATTTTGTTTAAGTTTTAATGGCAGTAATTTGGTTTTCTTTTGTTGAACTTGTTATCGTTTTTGGCCTTGTGTATAGACGTGGATGTTAACGAAAGGATACATAATTGAAAGGATAACCAATGAAATATGAAAGAAATTGAACGAAAGATCATAAAAATGATGATTATGATGATGGTGACTACGACTACTACGAATATAAGGAAATAACTTGGTTTGTTTGAGGGAAGCCTAAGATAGGAAAAATGTATTTTTGTACATAATATAACTTTTTTTTATAGGAGATAAATCTGTATAAGATCAATTTCTGAATCTAAACAATTATTTTTTTCCACAAGAACTGATCGAACTAGGTGCTTTGGTTACGTTTTGTGTACAAAAGATATCAAAGAAAGAAAAAAATGTATCTTGAGGCTTTCTTAAATTTTGGACATTGGCTTAAATTTAAACTTTTGAGACTTACAAAGGTCGATGTTTCAATCTTTCAGCTTTATCAAAGAACGAAAAACATCTCAAAGGCTTTCTTAAATTTTGGACTTTGTTGTTATTTAAAAACTCAACACTAAAAAAACTAAAGCCAATTTAACTTTATTTCCCCAGCAAAAAATTTGGAAGTTCTTCTAACGACACGACTTTAAAAGCAGTTCCAAAAATGTTCTCCCAAAAATGTTCTTTATTTTAACTGCAAAGGAAGTTCATTTGAGTTAAGTTTTTATAACTTGCATTTTTCATATTTTTCAAAAAAAGATTAGGAATTAATAAAATAGTGCAAATTATTTAAATTTTGCCGAAAAAAGTTTAAATCCATTCTAGAAAAATTGCGAATTTTTGAAAATGTTTGATGTCGAAGGTTCCGGACAAGCGTTATAATGCATTAAAAATCATAAAAAAATTTAAAAATATTTATTTGTCAAACTATCAAAAAAAATATTAATTCATATCCAAAACACTGGATTCGCATCACACCTTGAGAAATGATGCAAATTCAGTGCACCGGCCGTTGAAATGATGGACATCCATCCTATGACAAGCCCATGTTAAATTCATCGTCAATTGTCAATTGTGCACCACTTCCGTATCCAAAAAGAACATTTTCACTACTTGTTTGGCGACGCTTTTTTTGCTGGGTTAGTTCATGGAATTATTATATTTTTAGAAAGTTTCCTTCACTTTAATAATTTTTTGCGTATGTTAGTTAAATTAACTAAAAATCGAGGTACAAAAATGAAGCATAAATATTTACTAAATTCGTAATTCCTATACATTTAAAATTTGTAAATTTTATCACAAATGCGCCCATCTTGCCCCATGCCACCTAAGAAATTTTTATTAAAAAATATTAATTAAAATAATTTTTTTTTAAATTGTCGATGTAGAATAGGCTGAAATCCAATTAATCAAATATGATAAGTCGAACTTGAATATTACAAAAGGTCTACACTGAAAGAAGGGTTTTCTTATCTAAGGAACAAAAATTTTGATAAACGAAGGTGTATTATTTTGTTTTATAAAAATTAAAATGATGCGAGGTGTGCATTATCATGGCCAAAGATCATGGTTTTCTTTGTCAAGTATACCGTCGGTAACGGTCGTACAATTCGTCATGGTACACCCCTCTGATCATTTTATTCGTCCTAATCTTCCGATATTGATCATACCTTTTGAATGGTAACACCTTTCCATCTTGCGACAGTCTTCACCTCCTGTAAGTTATTCTAAAGGCACAACTTTAAAAGCACTTCCAAAAACTACCTACCAAAGATATTATTTACTTTAACTAAACCGGATGTTCTTTTAATACAATTTTTATAACTCAATTTTTTCACATTTTTTAGTAGGTAATTTTAACATTCACTGTTTCAAAAAGGTTAAAGAACAGAGTAATGATAATAAAATGGCACAAATTATTTACAAAAAATGTCAAATCGAAATGTGTTAAAAAATCATAAAAATATAAAAAATTTGTTATTCACATCCACAACACTGAATTCGGACCACACTTTAAGAAGTCATACAGCAACGACTGTTGAAATGGTAAACATCCACCCTAAGACAAGCCCATGTTAAATTCATCGCTTCTGCGCCAATTTTGCACCACTTTCGGATCCAAAAAGAACATTTTCACTACTTTTTTGATTATGCCTTTTTTGGCTGGGTTATTACCATTGTTCCTAAGAAGGCGAATTTTGGGTGTTTTCGATTTTTTAAAAATTTGGAAAAATCAACTTTTTTAAACATGTCGACTTTTTTTGCGAAAGTCGACTAATCCGAATTTTTGACACCTTAAAAATTTTGAACTACTGTTAAACAGCTAATTTAAAAATTATTGTTTACTTACTCTCAGAGTTGCCATAGAAATAATTTCGTCGAATAGTAGTTGTTTGCCAATATTAAAAGTCGATTAGAGTCGATTTTACAATATTAGCAAAAACCAGTTGTCGAAATTAGGTATTCACCACTGTCGAATTATCAATTACCCTATTTTCGAATTTTGTCCTAATATGATTCATTGACTATGTAAAGTACGTATTAAATGGTATTGTGACCAGGTCAACAGTGTATACACGGGCATTCAATTATCAATCGGGAAACCAATAATTTTAAAAATATTGATATTTTAATCTTATAGATTGCAGAATCAATAGGGGTTGTTCTGTTTTTCGCTACGGGAAATTGGTACAAATTGCCATGACGGACCTTATCACAGAACTGGTACCTGTGCTCCAGTTAGTTGCAATTTTTAAATAGTCGTAATTTATTTATTTCCGTACTCGCTTAGATCCATTAAGATTTTAATATCAGGCATTTTCACATATTTGTGAAATAAATTATCACATTGTTCGACATATTTTCAAAAGTTTTTTTTTCATATCGGGTTCGATTGGGATGCCCAAATTGAAGCAGATTTCTAAGAGTTTGTCCGAGACTTGTTCCTGAGAACCTGTCTATGGGGTGCTCCTGCTAAACTGTTCCAGGACGTGTCCTTTGGGATGAGTCCAAGACGCGTCCTAAAATGTAAATTTATCCCGTCAATGACAAATCCATGTTAAAGTGACCGGTCTCTTCCATACGTTTTGACCAGAACTGGGACTGGTCCATACACACCAGGGTCTGGTCCTGTACCGGTTCTGTGGTTGATCCATTTCCCGTAGGGTTGTTAAATATTAACACTTATGTTATGTTGGTTGTAGATTTATTCTTCCGAGTGGTCACAATTCAAGTGGTTTATATAAGTCCACAATCTCCGTATTGTTCTGCATCACTTTACGTATACAGTAAATATATTTTACTTAAGAGCAAACTTCAATCTAGAAAAGCAATATCAAGGAGTTTGAATCTACATTTCTATCTACGACCTTATTTTACTACAAATTACAGTTTACATACTCGTAGGAAGGATGAAACTTCATAATCGTGTGTGTAATCTATTAATCCTTTTAACCGATTATGATGGATTTCCAATATAAACTAGCGAATGATAAATATGTATAGACCAAGTCGATTTTGGTTTCTCGAATATGAACCAGTGGTAGTTATTTTCCCATCTGTTGGAATTCATATAAAACTCATTCACCATTTCCATTTAATCATTGAGTGGCTACCAATTAAGTCCAAAGATCAAAATATTCAATTTCTTAAGAGAACATATAATTTGCCGCATCTATCCAAGAGAAACCCTTCTATATAATTCAAATTCACCACATCCACCCACTTGCCCATTGGCATTATTGGCGATTTCCGTTTCCTGACATTTGCTGAGTCGTTAAAATATCATCTAACACCCATAATTCATGATAATTCCTTAATAAACAAACGGATGATTAAATAATTTGTCAAATAAATTCTTTGTTGTAATCAACCATGACTCTTAGGAAATTTTATGTAGGATGTTCCCTTTTGAGAACGAATAAAAGCATGGTCTTGGTCTCTCTCTTTCTTTCACATGCTTATATCTATAGGCAGGCTAGAATTCCTTGAGGCTTTTATTTCAAGGATATCATAAAAATAGCAAGTCCTTATGGTACTAAGTGAAAAAATAATAGTTATGTGCTTTGGTGGAATTTAATATTCATGAAACCAATATTAGAGCCTCGGGCCAAATGGTAAAAAGGGGTTGTTTTGTGCGGCTGGTTGATTTTTATTCTTTGGGCTACGAAAAGTACATTAGGTGTATTTTTATACTATAACCTAGTAGAGGTGTGCACGTGAAACGAAATTGTTGCCATGCACGTATAAGTCGTGAGTGTAAGTCACACTGAGGGGAACAATGTGATTATGCCTAAGCGTGAGTCACCGAGGTAATCTGTTCGTGAGGGTGCGTGTGTAGTATATTTCGCCAAAATACGCTCACCAACATAAACAGCCCAAATCGCCAATAATTTTAGTCACACCTATGATATTAAGAGTTTATTAATGCTCTCGATTTTAATCGTGTTCACGTGTTCAGTCAGGTTTACCAGGTAAATTACTCAAACAATCGACGAAGGTTTTCAACTCTTATTCGCATCTACATACTCTCAAAAAATAAATTTTGAACGTAACACACGACTCAATGGTGAGTCATGGTAATTTCTCTGAGAGGCGATTTTTCGTGAGTTACGCATCTCAGTCTCCAAAGTTTTTGTGAGTCACGAATTTGTAATTGTGAGTATGGGCGAATAAAAATGTTTTACTACACCCTCAAAAAAAAATCGCTTCTGTAACATATACCCCAAACCCATTTTGCTTCAAGCATATATATTTTCAGGATTGGTCCAAATAAAATATTGTTTGTATTGTTCAAACATATTATGTTTCACCTTAGGGCACCGGTAGAAAAAATTTTAATGAAATTTTCTTTGTGTGGATATATTTTTAAGGCGTCAATTGGTTCCTTCCATTATTTAACTTGCAGCATACTCTCCAGGTCTCTCTTTCTAAATTAATATATGTTTGCATCTAAGCATATTATATTTACAAACATTTTATGTCCCAAACATAAAATGCTCTAACATATTAATATATGTTATGCTAGTTTATGAACATTATATGCTTGCACTTAAAAATATTCTGTTAAAAATTTTGAGTTCCAAACATATAATTTTTACACCCAAACATATGAAAAACAGTCTTTTTCGTGCGTGTACGTGCGCGTGATTACGGATTTTCATTTCGTGAGTCTGCATGAGTCCTAGCAAAAATATCGTGTGTGTGTGCGTTCTGAATAAGTAGAGATAGAACTTCTGTGACTGCAATCATTGGCACACATCCACTCTGCCTGAATGTTGGTTAAGCATGATAATGTTTCATATTCAGTATTACCTTCACTTTTTTCAGCGGTGAATCTTTTGTGTCACTTGTTTTTTTGTGCCACTTAAATGTTCCACATATTTGTGCCAAACATTTCGCCACCATTGTGCCACTGCTTTAATTACGTTTATATTTGCCACATTTTTTAAATGAGTGAGATTTTAAAAATGACAGAAGTTCTCAACGGCAAATTTCCTCTTCCACTAGAAGTGTTCAGGGACCAAAAGTAAATGGGGCGAGATTCTAGATTTTGCTGTGAGGTAAGATGGTGGAAAATTGCAGGGATTTTTAGGCAATTTCTTTTAACGACTTTAGGGCAAAAATTCTTCTAGAAGATGGGACAACTTTTCGCCTTCTTCGGAGAATGTTCACTGGGTGCAGTCCACCGACTGTTTCTTGGTCTTCGGTATGCGCTAATAAATCCATGTTTTCTCATCAACTATTGAAAAAAGAACATTTCGAATTGGGCTTTAGGAAGTCTCAAAGTAGTGACTCAGAATATGTCTTAATATTAACAGGTTGGCTGATAAGTCCCCGGTCTAACAATAGAAAAACACTTTTTTTGTCAAAATTTTGTTTTTATTATTCAACATAGTTCCCTTCAAGAGCGATTACAACGATTATAACGACCTTTCCAAGTTTTTAATACCATTTTGCGTAGTACTCCTTCGGTTTTTTGCCTCAAAGTAGGCCTCAGTTTCGGCGTATCACCTCTCATTGCAGCCAAATTTTTTCCCTGCGGGCATCCTTTGAGTATGAGAACAAGAAAAAGTCACTGGAGGCCACATCTGGAGATACGGTTGGGTGGGGAAGCAATTCGAAGCCCAATTCATATGATTTTTATGCCATCGTCTTCAAATGACTTGTGGCACGTGCGTTGTCTTGGTGAAAACAACCCTATATGGGGCCGTTTTGCCGCGATTTCGACCTTCAAACGCTCCAATAACGCCATATTAATAGTCGCTGTGATGGTTTTTCCCTTCGCAAGATAAGTCGATAAAAAATTATTCCATGCGCATCCCAAAAAACAGAGGCCATTACTTTTGCCAGCGGACTTTTGAGTTCTTTCCACCCTTCGGAGATGGTTCACCGGTCGCCCTGTCCACTCAGCCGACTGTCGATTGGACTCAGGAGTGTAGTGATGGAGCCATGTTTCTCTCCATTGTCACATATGGACGAAAAACTCGTGTGTATTACGAGTTAACAGCTGCAACAACCGCTCAGAATCATCAACACGTTGTTGATTTTGGTTCAAATGTGAGCTCGCGTGGCACCCATTTTGCACAGATCTTCCGCATATACATATTATTGATGAATGATATATGGACAACACGTCCTTTTGATATCTTTAAGGCCTCTCTATCTCGATCAACTTCATTTTACGGTCATTCAAATCATTTGTGGATTTTTTTTTGATGTTTTACGTCGGTAACCACCTCTTTCGGACGTCCACTGCGTTCACCGTCCTCCTGCTCATTCACCACGCTTGAATTTTGCATACCAATCAATTATTGTTGCATTTCCCTGGTGCAGAGTCCGGAACTCATTATCAAGCCAAGTTTTTGCTTCCACCCGTATTTTTTCCCTTCTTCTGAAGTATTTTATCAAAACATTTTTTCACAATAAAAAAGTTCGCTTCCACAAAAGACGCTCATTATCTCACAAACTAATTGACTTACCAGACGTCAAATTTTGACACGACATTTTGAATGTTCGCGTATATATAAAAGTAATATGCATTTAATACTAGCGACGTCATCTATTGTTCAGGACCGGGGACTTATCAGCCAACCTGTTATGTGTTGTCCGGAGTTGGAGCCACATCCAAATTTTCGTTGATGGATCTGGCCAACGGATTCTTTGAAATGTCTACTGATTCAGCTATCCACGCCACTTCGTTCTGTCTGCGGAGAGTCGTCAATTTTTTGTAAAATGTATCTCTTTTATTGCAAGGATCATTCATAGAATCTTACCATGTTAGGCTTAGGATATTACGAAAATGGATGTCCGATTCTATACTATCACCTTTTATAGCCGTGTTACAATACGTGGAAGTGCGCGATCTGTGTGGAGAGAACCTTAAAATTTCTAAACAACCAACCGCCACCATTGCCACTACCTTTCACGTTGAAAGAATTCTTTACGGCAGCACTGTAATTACTATCCGAAAGTTCTTTGCTTTTACTGCGCGATTTACCTATCAAAAGGAAAACACATCCATTATTCACTATACTGTACTTCTGTTGGTTGCAAAGATTTGGATATTGCATTGTGGAGGTGTAATCTTTAATTGTTCTGCCTACTGTGCACCAAAACAGGTTTAGGAGAACTTATCGGTTCGGATGATGATGATTATGATGTTTCGTTTTTCAACTCTCGACTCATTCACCCTAGAAATGCTTTCTTTTTTTTTTACAGAAACAGCAATTACAAAAGGGTGTATTGTGGTTACCCTCACTCTTTATTTCGGGTCTAGCTTAATCGCCTATAAGGGGGAAAAGTGGGCGGTAAAGGGTAATAGACAAATGAAGGTTTGTTTGCCGAAAATAAGCTTAGCATTACACATCTGCTGTTTCATTGATTCTCTCCTGCCATAAACCACTTTGTTTCTTCCCAACACACCAAAAATGCAGGGACCCCATTGAGTGTGCTCTTTTTATGCATTTCAGCGATTTTATTCTATTGTCTGTGAAGTGTTTTGTTTTTTTAAACGTTTTTTGTTTTTTAACACAATCCCTAACCAAGGCCTTGAAACCTCAAATATGTGTTTAGTTATCCTGCAATAATATTACATCTTCTAGGTATCCACCAGAGTATGCCCGTTGATATCTTTGTTGAAATTAACCATCCAAATACTCGATATCCTGCTTTAACATAATGGCGGTGTGTGATTGTGTGATTTTACGATGATTTGAAGGGTTTGTGTATTTTGCTACAGCTACGAAATTTTGTTACAAATTGTGAACAATAAAACCAGAGTTTATTTTCTCCCCGTTGCCTTGATTCACGAGTAGCTCATTTTTGCTGTGGATTTAATATAAGCCGGCCTCTTTGTTTACTTCCAATATGCCAGAAGTATTGAGAGCTAGCTCTACATGTGTTCTATGATGGAAGGTGCAGCCTAATATTTTTGGGAAATTAGGTGTTCGCAAAAAATGTATATGGGAGTTATGGAGAGATATGCTTTTGTTGAAAATATTTTGCTTCCAAGTTCCATGAAACGCAGAGGGATATAATATGTGAAAATTATGATAAGGTTCACTTTTCATAACTTTTTGATTTTCTTCCATTTTGTCAATAACATTGAAAGATGCTTATGCCGAAAAAGTACACTACCTGACTTTTTTGATATCTGGAGCAGTTGTTTTCCACAATTAAAACCAAGAACACATACAAACTAATATTAGTATTATTGGATTTTCTAGCATTCTATATGAGACGTTTAGGTGAGACTCTGAATTTAGATTGTGGGAGGTAGTGTTTCCCTTTCCCATTTTTTTTTTGAGTCAACCTAATCGATTTATTTAATATCGTCAGTGGATACGGTAGCAGATTACTTTTTGTTTTATAACACCGAAAAACGTGAACTGTTTTATAGGAAGAATGAACTACCACGCACGAAAATATTAACTAAAATTTTACATCCACATTTTATGATTTCACAAAGCGTTTAAAACCAGGAAATTTTAATGCCCTGTTGTACTATTTTTAACTGCAGTTCACGAAAATTACACCAACTCTCATAGAAGAAAAAATTAAATAAAAGTAAGAAGAAACAATCTTGGTGCCAAATCATGACCATTTTAGACATTCTTACTATTTTTGGGAATCGTACGGAAAAATTGTCTTTTTTTGTTCATATTGACTTATGTGTATGGTCATTGAACTTTATACTCACGTTTATAGTTCATAAAATGTTTTAAGACATACTTAGAAAAAGTAAAGATTTCATTAAGCTGTGGAAATTTACATAAAATATATAAAATTTAACTACAAGAAATAATTTTTTTCCAATAAAAATAATATTAAATTTAGCGTTAGTTAACTACGGATTTTTTTTTTTTTTCTGTGTAGGACGGGGATAGGGCTTCCCTCTTTGAAATATTTTTATTGATACAACTTGAACTGTAATACATTCACGAATGACGTATCCAGGACTGAAAAATGGAAGGGACGCATTTGCTTCCAATTCAAATTTTATAAACTCAACTAAATCTTTTTTTTTTATTTTGATGCATTTAAAGAGACTGATCAATTTATGGATTTCATAATGGGTGGAAAGTAGAAATAGATTTTTTTTAGTTTCGGCGTGTCATCGGGCCTCCAATCTCCATCGTTCCCATTTTGAGTAGGCTACTTTCCTCTTCTCTCTTTCCACCCTA
>PGFW01006782.1:1983-14784 GCA_003123925.1 Haematobia irritans
CCACACATCTTATTAATTACCCTGACCCACTAGTGGTTTAGGGTATAAAAATTGTAGTGTACTAATTTTGTTTTATATAATTTAAATTTATAACTTGTTTCATTTTATTGTATTATATTTTTGTTTAATTGAATTGAAATTAATTTAATAGTGGAATTTTTTAATTTTATATTTCCTATTTAGCTAATTTGATTTTAAATTTTAGTGTGAGGTGGTGAAATTTATTTAATTTAAATTTTTATTCTTTAATTTAAGTTAATTTTATTCTCAATTAGAATATTATTATATGAGTTTCTCTTTGTAATACGTTCTTTGCCTTATGTAAATAACCTTTATTTATATTGATTTGGTTTTATTTGTTTTCATATTTGATTTTTGTTTATCTATAGGCCTGATATCAATGCAGGTCCGGTTCAATGACCAACTCGTTTCATAGAACTAAAACTATATATATATACAACTATTCTAGATCGTAGCATTTATAGATTATGGAAGATTTAAGCGAAATAAGATACCTTATTAAGTTAAATTTATTTTATAAAATATTTTTTTTTTTGTATTAGTTTTACATTTTTTTTAATTTAATTCAAAGGAATTTATTTATAAGATTTATATAATAAAGAATGGGTATTAAATGTGATATAAAAAATTGTTGGGTACTAATTTTGTTTTATATAATTTAATATAATTTAAAAAAATTGTTGGGTACTAATTTTTTTCATATAATTTAATATAATTTAAAGAAATTGTTGGGTACTAATTTTGTTTTATATAATTTAATTTAACTTGTTCATTTTATTGTATTAAAGATTTTTATTTAATTATAATGAATTACATTTATTTGCTCTTAGTAATTAGTGGTACAATATTTATTCTAGATTTAGCTTATTTTTATTGTACATATATAATATATTTGAAATCAATTCTAATTTATATTTTATTTTTAAATTATTGTATTATTTAATGTTTTTATAATATAATTTATTTTAATATTTTATTAATATGTTCATTTAAATTTCTGATTATTAGTTTTACTTTTTTTTAAAATTTGATACCTTTTTTTCCTTGTATATGGACAAACTATATTTTATGTTTTATCTTGTATAATCCCTGTTTTATTTCATCCCAGTGTGTACTAATACGTACTTTCATTACTTATGTTTGGATATTGTGATTTCCTATTGACATCCATTTGTTTTTCATAGTCAAAGTTATAATGGAACATTTGTTTGCCTGATTATATTCTCAGGTATTTTCAATAAAGCCGTAATCATATGTTTTACTGCTTCACTTTAAAAGTTAACTATAATTGAAAAAGTTTGCTTAAAAGCTTCTCCAATATTCTGGTTATTACTTCAGAAATAAAAAGTAGAAATGTTGGCTAAGAATATAAAAAAAATAAATTCAAGAAATTATAACCCGGAAAACAGCAGGTTGTTGCATGAATCAGGTTATTGGCCGAAAACAAAAACATTTCATGATGGCAATATGTGCTATTAAATTTCGTTTTTTTTTTCGTTTAGCTCCAAAAAACAAGTAACAAAGTTTGTTTTTCTACCCTAACTGCGTTTATTTGCAATAAAAAATATGAAGATTGTTTAATAATCGTTTAGGAATAGTTTTAAGGATTTCCCGAAAATAAGAAATAGGGGATCATTGTGTTCATTGGTTGTTTTTCGTGGATTTTTTTTTTTTGCTTGAATGGCTCGAATAAAAATCCTTATTTTAAAGTCTCCTCTCTGTTGCAATCCGAAACTTAATCACTGGGTAAAAAGACACTAGGGTCATTTAAATTGGCAAATCCATTGAGAAAAAGTGAAACCATCAAAAAACACCTATTGGAATAGCTCTTTTACGGCCTTGTTCCCGAAAATTAGTCATTTCTATTGCCAGCGAGTAATTTTTTTTAGAGGACCGTGGTCAAGTGGAAAAAATATTCTAAACACTTTATTGAGGTAAAATTTCCCCTGATGTCCCATAGAAAAATCACCCAAAATTCAACTTATCTAGTAGTTTATCGAAAAAATTAACAGTTCAAGAGAAAACTGAAAGACAACTTAAAGAAAAATTTTTGTTGCCTATGCTTCAGGCGCCACAATTGCCCGCTTGGATAACTTCCGAAATTCAGAGAAGGGAAAAAAGGTGCTCAAATTATGTATAGTTTTTGGACGCGATTAAATTTACAACAGTTTATTGTCATTAAAAAATGGCGATAAAGTTAAAAAGATGGCACAAAACATGATAAAAGAGGTTGCACTAAAATTGTAATATGTATGGAATTTATGTTCACAGAAAATACACTTGGAAAAAAACAGTTGGAAAAGATGCAAAATTCCACTAAAGTGGTACAAGAGTAACCCTGTAATATCCAGTTTCTGAGTAAGAGACTGGAAACAATATTCTCGTCAGTTTCGGTATATCGAACACACTAACAGCGAATACTCATGGAGTTGATTGTCGCTAAGCTTCCCGTTGTAGATTGAAGAATCAACGTGGCTTATCGAGTTGCTCAGGATTTGAGTAGTGCTTACTCTCATGTATGTGGTTTGCCAGAATTATAGTCCACAGTGGTTGAAAAGATCTGAACAATCATTTTGAAAACCTTACTGTGTCTGGATTTCAGTTCCCCTGGAAGATTCTTGGTACCAGTTATCTATATCAGATGAATATAAAACTGTTCAATCATCTCGTTAAG
The DNA here is from genome assembly GCA_003123925.1 of Haematobia irritans. Taxonomy (NCBI): domain Eukaryota; kingdom Metazoa; phylum Arthropoda; class Insecta; order Diptera; family Muscidae; genus Haematobia; species Haematobia irritans. The sequence goes on from PGFW01006782.1 coordinate 4,679, forward strand.
TAATTTGAGGAAGTCTATGGAGTGTATCGAGATGTAGAACACAGTGCTCAAGGATTTAATTGTAACTAAGCTACCTAAGTAGTTTCGGCCATAATAATAGCCCTTTGTCGTTAGCAAATCTGGCGTTCTAATGAAATGAATATTAAACTGCTCAGGCCATACTGAATTGAGTGAAATCTCCGAGGAAATCTATGTTGTAATCGAGTTTTGAAACATCATGCGTTAAGGCTTGTGGAATTAGTTCACATCAGTGATGCAACCCACTACATCCAGTGATTTAGTTCCCTTGAAACTCTTGTGACCAAGGAACCAATAATCGGGAGAGTACTAAAACTACATCAGCCATCTCGTTCGAGTAGATTTGCAGAATTTTTATTACGGTTCATTGCTAGTGGACGAAACACGGACCGAGCTCAAAGGATTTGATTTGTGTTGCCTCAATGGACTTAATTATCTGAATGTGAGTCCTGAAACCTTAATCGGGCTGGGCCACTATTAACCTAAACCTACCTGTTGCTCAGCTACTTAAGTGGTTTGCGTTTGGGAACCACCGTGGTGCAATGGATTAGCATTCCCCGCCTTGCGATACACAAGGTCGTGGTTCGATTCCTGCTTCGACTGAACACCACAAAGGTTTTCAGCGTGATTATCGCGCACCTCAGTAGTGCTGGTGAGCATTAAAGAGAGAAGTCGCACCAAAGTGTGGTATCACAATGGACTGAATACTCTAGTGGTGAGACTGACGTCACATGCGGCTGCCACCTAACCTACCTGATCCTAGAGTGGTGTTCGGCTAAGAGCACTAATTCTAATGAAACTACTCATCCACCCTCTCCTTGAGAGATTTTGCAGAAAATTTTCCCTATTTTAGAGTTGGAGGTAATGACGAATCTCTAAGATTTAAATTTGTTGTGCTTAGCTACCTTAAGTGTTTTTACCCCGAGCAAAATCCCTTTTTCCGTTGTCCCAAACTCTGGCATTTATTGTTGAACCAGGTGTACTCATATCGGGTGACAACTGAGAAACTACTCACAACCATCTCGTGGAGATTTGCAGAAGCTTTTATACGGAACAATTTTCGAGTTTGAGGGTCAGGGAAGTTATAACATTGTGAATTCGGCAGCACTCATAGTGATTAGTCTTCAAGAGACTTCATCACCAATTGTATTCACACATGTGACCTGATAGAGCTTATGGGTGGAGGATCTCGATGCCATACAACATTGAGAAAAGGGTCACGTTCCTAGAGGCTCCATCTATACCTAACCTAAAGTGGTTTCGTGAAGAAGCATAATCGTATTAAGATAACTAACTTCAAACCCACTCCTTGAGAGATTGCAGAAAATTTTCCCTGAATTTTCGTAGTTGAGGAATACGGAAATCACATACGATTACTACATGTTGTGGTTTGCTTAGCGTTGTTACTGTTGGAAAAGTGTGTGGATTGATATTTGCCCCGAGCATAACCTTTTCGTTGATCGCAATTGCTGACATTATTCTTGAAACCAGGTGTACCTATATCGGTGTGTGACAATTTCTGAACTACTCAACCAATGCTCGTTAGAGATTGCAGAAGTTTTTACGGCAATTTTCCGAGTCTTAGAGCTCAGGGAGCTCGAGAGGATTTTTTGTTGTTCCTGCTACTTTCAGCCCTGGTTTTCGCCAGAGCACAATGCTTTTTTTATAAGTCCAACTCTGAAACATCTTATTGACCGGGTATCCCATATCCGGATGAGAAACATAAAGCTACTTCCTCAGGCCATCTCATTCTATTGAGAGAGTGCAAGAAATTTTAAGCAATAATTAAATTCGTATTGGAGAACACGGAGTCTCAAATGATTGTGATTTGTTGCTTCAACTGATGTGGTTTTCGTAAGAGGCATAATCCCTTTGTGGTATCGTTGTCATATCTGGGAACAAATTTTGACCTCTAAGGTAGTCCATGTCTAGGTGAAATTGAAACTACTCACGCATGCTCCTTGAGAGATTTGCAAGAAAATTTCCGCCTATTTTCGAGTTAAGGAATACGGAAAGCTCAGGATTTAATTTGATTGCTTAGTAACTAAAGTGGTTTCGTAGGGAGGATATAAAGGTGAATACGGGTCAAAATTTGGTCAAAGGGAAAACGGTGAAATCGTTTTGATTTAAAAAATCAAAATTAGAATTGTCTTTTCAGTTTCAATAAGTAATGAGAATTCAAGAAAAAATATTCAGTTAAGCCCTTTAGCTTCAAATCCGAAATTGCGGGCCTCACGATTGACATACCTGCCATCAGATTTTGTACAGCCACCTTGCCACGCGTTCTTCGCCCAGAAAGCCAGTTTGCCTTGAACTGCTGCTCGTCCTTAGCAGTTTTTTCTTGGTCTTCTTTAGAGTTTCCGCTTTGACAATAGCCCAGTATTTCTCTAATTGTGCGGAGCTCTGGCGTGTTGGGGCAGGGTTCTAGTCCCTTGGCAACCACCTGCACGTTGTTGCGGCGTACCACTTCCCATGGCCTTTTACTCGTAATGGCAAGAAATGCCAAAAATCCGGCCGAAAACAGTACGGAACAACCGTGTTTCTTCAGGAAAGGCAGCAGACGTTATTCAAACACTCTATTCAACCTAATTTCTATGAAAATGCTGCTTTTTCAAGCCAACAGGTACAGATGGCTGCCAAACCAGATATTTCTTTGCGAAACTTTGACAGTATTTATGTGGCTTGAAAATATCTCTACTCTTGCTACCTTCCTTTTGCCGTCTAAACTCCTGTCCCGGAAGCTGCTGTTGTAGTCGCTTTGACGTAGGATTCGTCATCATTAAACCACCAGTCAAAACTTCGTCAGGCATCGTCGTGTACAGCCTCCGGGATCGCGCTTTTGCCGTCGTATTTTGTTATCATCGCGATTTGAGTCACTACCTTTAAAGTCGATAGTCCAGCTCGTTTTTTGGCTCGATGCACGGTTGTAGACGATACACCCAGCTATTATGCGGATCTTCGAGAAGAGAGGTTAGGCTTTCGCTTTGAAACTACCGGCAACTTCTCGTTTGTCGTCTCAGCGGCTGCCGGTTTTCGATTTCTCCCGATCCCCAGACTGGCGGCTTGTCGACAAAACGTTCCCTGCAACACTTAATTACAATTTGTAACGGATTGATTTGGCAACTTTTAGCGATTTTGGCTCAGCTCATGCGTGCGAGTAGCCTCGGATTTTCTCGCGATGCCCGAGTAAACTTGTGAAGTACGCGCTGCTCTTGCTGCTTTGGACGCATTTTGACAACTGAAGAGTGAATTCCAAATCGAAAGAATAGGGGCAACATTATACGACAACACACATCCTTCAAATGAGGGGGTTAGGTTTTTTTAAAATGCAAAATTGAAAGAAGATACGTCAAGTTTATATTGACGCAAAAGTTTGACAGTATCACACCTTTAAAGTCCTTTTCTCGTTTCAACTATCTGGAGCGTTATTTGAACAGATATCTCATATCAAGAGTGAGAACTGAAACTAACAGCCCATCGCGTTGGGTTAGTATTTGAGATGTTTATTGGCGGTTGATCAGCTCTTTAAGTAGTTTTCATCAGAAGTGATGAAAACCTGTCATGTCATATCTGGCCTTATTTTGATTGATATCCATTTCAGGAGGATATTGAAATTATCATCGTTCTCATTGAGAGAATTGCAGAGTTTTTGCCTACTTCCGGAGTTGAGGAATACAGATTCAAAAGATTTTTCATATGTTGCTCAACTACCATGAATGGGAGTAAAGACGTTTGTCGTTGTAAATCTCCGTTAGTATTAGTACCGATAAGCTTAGCGGATTTCGATTAAGATTAGTTAGAGGTCAGCGGACTTCTACACTTCGAGTACACACGGGATCTTGAGATCTTTTGCAGGGTCGGTAAAACAACATACAAGTTCTTCAGCGGGGATTTATCTCTGCCCTCGCGCATTGTCTTAAAGAGGTTTCCTATCATTAGAGGGCTAAACATAAGAATTCGGCTACAAGCATTGATAAAAAGAACTCAGGACTTAAAGTAGCACAAAATACTTTTTAGTGTGAGACAGCCATAACTCCCAAGCCTTATCTTTCTGGGGATCTGAGTGCAAGAATCCATTTCTTCTAGTCCTGAACGAATTTCTTATATGCCATATACCCAAGAAATGCCGTCAGCCAAAGTTCATTCCATTTGATTTTTTGTTTCTCATGCTCAAAACTTAAAAATTTACAAAAAAAATTCTCTGTCAACACCAAAATAGAATAAAATTGTGGTTCACTTACTAACATACAACAACCGTGCCAATGCTTTTCATCTAAGCATATATTTCTCCATTATATTGCTATTCACGGCAAGGATATAAATCTTTACATTTACTCTAAACAAATCGCATCATTACTTGCTCAAATCTAACACACGTACTAAGGAAAATATGTTGAGAAATATGGCAAAACTTTAGGCCAACTTAGTCGATTTCACCAACAAATTTTTTTTTTTTTTCTCCATCCGGTCATAGTCTAAAATGGTACAAGACATGAAACATAGCAGTGAGTTGGAGTTTGAACGCGACTGCATCCATTCTTCTCCTCTCCTCTTCCCCACGCCTGTGGCCAAACAAGACATGTGCTAGTCACGTTCAACGTTCTACCAACATAGACAAACCTTCTTTCTAAAAATGAATAAACATGGAAAGCTTGCATTCCCGAAATGTCAACGAAGCATTTGCAGTGTCTTTATTTTAGTTCCTCTGGCTATAGTGCCAAACTTTAAAAGCTTATTTTAAGTGGCAAAGAAAAAAAGTTCGACGCTGCAATATAAGTACCGTTGGCACTGTTGTTTGGTGAATGCGCCTGGCCAACGGATACTCCTTAGGAAAATTGCGTGAATGCGTACAACGTGAACACTTCAAGATGGCTTTAGAGCTAATCAAATTGTATTTATTGAATAAATATTTCCTTGTGTTGGTCGCAATCATCTTCTGTATTCGAATGTGATTTTCCTTTGTTCATTCATCCTGTTCAAGTTGTATTGACATGGACAAATGCTCCAGAAAATCAAATTCCAATATTGGGTGAAGACTATGTGGTCAGATGTGAATGAAGTGAATCCCAATCCCACTATTGATTGGTTGTAGAAGATGGTGACCAGGTAATTGAGAAACAAAGAACTAAAAAACTTTAAGGTGGACCTGAGTAATCGCAACTTTCGCTTTTTCCGAATTTGGGAAAAAATTGAAAAGTCTACTTTTGTATAAGAGACAGCCTCATTATAATCCCTAATCGAGCGCCACTGGGTTTCACCACATTTAAAAACAACATCTAATTTTTCTCTCTCCCCACAGATTCGCACCGGTGATAAATATGTGGTTCAGACCCATGGTCTTCTCATACGTAACGTACAAGAATCCGATGATGGTATCTACACTTGCCGTGCCGCTGTTGTCGAAACCGGAGAATTAGTTGAACGTACCATTCGCGTTGAGGTCTACAGTCGTCCCGTTATCACTTATCTACCCACCACTTTGGAAGCTACCGAAGGCAAACCATTCTCTGCCAATTGTACGGCAACCGGTAAACCTGTCCCAGAAATATTCTGGATTAAAGATGCCACACAACAAAATGTTGCCACTGCTGATCGTTTCTTATACACGTGTGGATCCCTTGACTGGTGTCTTGAATATTAACTCGGTAACCCAAGATGACTATGGCACCTATACATGTATAGCCAAGAATGATGCTGGCGTGGTGGACCAAAAGACAAAACTAAATGTTTTGATTACGCCCTCGATTTACTATTTGTACAATGTTACTGGAGTGAGCCAAAAAGAGGTGGCTCTTACATGCCGGGCCAAAGGACGTCCAGCTCCTCAAATCACTTTCCGTCGTTGGGGCTCTGATGATGAGTTTGCTGTGGGACCTCAAGTAGATGATGAGCGTATTAATTTGGAACAGCATTTCGATGAGGACAAAGGCGAAAGCAGTGGAACTTTGAGAATTTTCAAAGCCACTCGTTCCGATGATGGTCTATATCAATGTGTGGCTCGCAATACTGGAGGTAGTGCCTACAGTACTGGACACATTCAAATTGAATTCCCCCCAGATTTCTCACACATGAAAGATTTGCCACCCGTATTTAGCTGGGAGGAACGCAAAGTCAATCTCAGCTGTTTGGCCATGAGTATACCAAATGCCACCATTGAATGGCGCTGGAATGGCAAACCCATCAAGGATATCTACGATAAGAATTTGGAAATTGTGGGCACAGGTCCCCGCAGTGATTTGATAGTCCATCCCGTAGCTCGCCAGTATTATTCCGTCTACAAATGTATTGCCACAAATATTCATGGCACCAGCGAACATGATATGCAATTGAAGGAGGCCCGCGTACCTGAACCCGTACCCTCGGCCCAACCCAAACAATTGACAGCTACCAGTATTACCTTTGAAATACGCAGCCCTCCTACAGAATTTGGTTTACCCATTACCGCATTCACTGTACAATATAAAGAAGCCATAAATCCCGATTGGTCAACGGCGTTAAATCGCAGTTGGTCACCCGATTCACCCTATATTGTTGAGGGTTTGAAACCTCAGACCATGTATCATTTCCGATTTGCAGCACGCAATCAAGTTGGCTTGGGTATGTGGGGTGTGAATACACAACAATCAACACCAAAACGTTCAGCACCCGAAGAGCCTAAACCATTGCATTCGCCGGTACAAAATGACATTGAGGAGCCGGTGGTAGTGTCACCCTATTCGGATCATTTTGAATTGAGATGGAGTGTGCCAGCTGATAATGGTGAACCCATTGATTTCTATCAAGTCAAATATTGTCCGGTAAGTAGAGTTGAATGCTGAAGCGATCGGAGAATGGAGTTGTAGGTTAGGTTAAGTTAGGAGGCAGCCCGATGTATCAGGCTCACTTGGACTATTCAGTCCATTGTGATACCACATTGGTTAACTTCTCTCTTATCACTAAGTGCTGCCCGATTCCATGTTAAGCTCAATGACAAGGGGCCTCCTTTTATAGCCGAGTCCGAACGGCATTCCACTTTGCAGTGAAACCACTTAGAGAAGCTTCGAAGCAGGAATCGAACCCACGACCTTGTGTATGCAAGACGGACATGCTAACCATTGCACCACAGTGGCTCCCGAAGTCATCTGAAAAACTCCTGCTACCCTGTGTTCTCCAGGGTAGCATTATTTATTTATTCAAAAAATATACTTCGGAGTGGATTTTTTTCGAAAAATCTTTAGAAAATATTTTATTTGTTCTCTTAATTATTTTTTGTGATTTTATTTTCCACTCCATATCACCCTGTAGTTTAGCCATCTGGCGATATTTAAAAATTTGTATGATACTACGTTCACATTATCCTCGATAAAAGGAGAATAGTGTGAACACCAATTTGCTGTTACATTAGGGATGCCGTAGCTTGAAAAAAAAATTCAATTGCCCAAAACTGATTTTGGAAAATTTTTATATTAACATTTTTATTTACATCGTCTTTATTACTCTGTGTTGTCCAGGGTAGCATTATTTATTTATTCATAAAATATACTTCGGAGTGGATTTTTTTCGAAAAATCTTTAGAAAATATTTTATTTGTTCTCTTAATTATTTTTTGTGATTTTATTTTCCGCCCATTATCACCCTGGCGAATTTTAAATTTGTATTGATACTACGTTCACATTATCGCTCGAAAAATAGAGAATAGTGTGAACACCAATTTGCTTTTAAAGGGTGATTCTTTTGAGGTCTAGGATTTTCATGGCATATAGTATTTGACAGAATCACGTTGGGATTTCAGACATGGTGTCAAAGAGAAAGATGCTCATTATGCTTTGACATTTCATCATGAATAGACTTACTAACGAGCCACAACGTCGAATTTTCAGTGAATGGCCTAGAAAAGTTGGCAGGAAAATGCCGCTTTTTTATCGACAAAATTTGATTCAGCGATGAAGGCTCATTTACTGGTTGAATGCTACGTAAATAAGCAGAAATTGACGCAATTGGAGTGAAGAGCAACACAGAAGCCGTTCAAGACTGGCGCCCAGCATTCCCGAAAAAATGCACTGTTTGTGTGGTTTGTACGCTTGGAGGAATCATTGGACCGTATTTTTTCAAAGATGCTGTTGACGCAATCGTTATCGGTGAATGGCGATCGCTTATCGTTCGATGCTAACAAACTTTTTGTCTGGCAAAAAATGGATAGAACTGAACTTGGTTGACATGTGGTTTCAACAAGATGGCGCTACATGCACACAGCTCGCGATTTCATGGCCATTTTGAGGAAAACTTCGAGAACATATCATCTCCATGAAATGAACGGTAAGTTGGCCACGCAAGATTCATGCGATTGACGCCTTTAGACTATTTTTTGTGGGGCTACGTCAAGTCTAAAGTCTTACAGAAATAAGCCAGCAATCTTATTCCAGCTTTGAAGACAACATTCCGAAGAAATTCGGGCTATTCCGGCCGAAATGCTCGAAAAAAGTTGCCCAATAATTGGACTTTCCGAAGTGGACCACCTTAAGACGAGCCCGGCGGTCAACATTTAAATATGAATTATCTTCAAGAAGTAAATGTCATGGACCAATCTAACGTTTCAAATAAAGAACCGATGAGATTTTGCAAATTTTATGCGTTTTTTTAAAAAAAAAAGTTATCAAGCTCTTAACAAATCACCCTTTACATTGGGGCTGCCGTAGCTTGAAAAAATTCAATTGCATGATTGACTGATTTTGAAAATTTTTTATATTAAAATCTTTATTATAATCGTCTTTAATCCATTCTTAGAGGTCGATAACACCGTCATATCTTGAAATTCCCAAAAATGATTTAGATTTTTTTAAATAATAATTTTATTTAAATCGACTCTATTCCATTCTCCAAAATCGATAACACCGTTCCATATAAAATATGCGACAATGAGATTAACTTAATTTATTTCTATTTTCTTTTTTAGGGAGTCAAAATGGCTGGCACATGGCATGAACTGGAAAATCAATGTCAATCTGTGGAGGTAGCCGAAAGTACATCATACGAGATGACTCATCTTGCTGGTAACACCTATTATCGCATTGAATTGCGGGCTCACAACATTATCGGCTTTTCATCACCTGCCTCGGTCATTATGAAAACAACACGAGGTGAGTCCGATCATGCTAATAATAATTTGGGAACATTTTTGTATACGGCCGGTCTCAATTCGGCCGCTGCCCCATCGACACATAAAACATTTTTCACACGAACACCAACGACAACAACAACAAAAACCGCAGCTATCATCACCACAAGTACAGTCATGGCAATAGCGACAACTACATGCCTAACACTTTTGAGCCCCCCCCACACACCACCCCACCCCCCCCCCCGGGCGGCGCTCACCACTTCTCCCACACACACACAACCTCACACTCAGTTTTCTTAGACGCCACACTCACTCCACCGCATCCAACCATCACCAATAGTTGTTTATTGTGAATTAATTTTTCGTCTAATTTTTCTCAGAATTTTTTTTGAAAATAACTATTCATGGTAACAAATATCTATTATATTAGCATCTTTTTAAGCAAAATATCGGTGATCGTCAATCACAATAGATGTTTATTGTGAATTGTTTTCCGTTTAGTTTCAAAGAATTTATTGAAAATAATTATTTATTGTAATTGCGTATAATTAAATTATTATCTACTAGTTTAGCCACTTTTTACGCAAGAAATCCATTACCATCAATCACAATAGATTTCAATTGTCAATTAATAAGAAAACAAGGAAATTTTCTCTTTAATATCACAAAATTAATTGAGAATATCTGTTAATAGCGAATTGCCTACAAAATGAAAATTGAGCAAATCGTCAGAGCTGCATATTGCAAAAAAATGTCTAGAATAATCAGCTGTTGAGCTATTCATTGTGAATTATAAATAGAATATAATGAAGACAAACTAGTTTGTTTAAAGTGGATTAGCTTGTGATCACACAAATAGATTTCAACAATTTTTTTCAAACACAATAGATGTTTATTTGTGTAAAGAAGTTTTTTTAATTTCATAAAATTGATGACAATAATGTTTATTGTGAATTATGTATGGATGAAATCCTACAAAGTAAAGATATTC
>PGFW01006783.1:0-12253 GCA_003123925.1 Haematobia irritans
AATTTCGAAGTGTCTCATTAACAAATTTTAGCTCGAATTATCCGAAATCGCTAATTCAAATGTGGTTGAGGTTGTCATTGGTCTGGGGCAGTATTGAAAACGCAGCCCTGGCCCGCAGAACCCCGAAGGTTGGTGTCTTCTGTATTCTTTTGCAAACTTTTCTCCAACACGTGGTGCGCAATAACTTTTGGTTATTCAAATGCGATTCGATCGAAAAGGGATCTAATGAAATTACTGTATTATACACCAAAATTATAAAACAATATTTTGGCTAAATTCTTAACACGGAGGATTCCAATAATGATTTTGGATAAATTGAATTTTCCAACAATTCAAAGAAAAAAATTGTAGTCTTCCAAAAAAATTTTAGTATTTCGTGGATCGAGATTTCTTTTTTAAATAATTTTAACTTTGCCGGAATTTCGGAAATTTTTATACGCAGAATTTATTATTACTGTAGAACCTTGCAATTTAATAAAAATTGGAAAAATTGAATTTTATTGTAAGACTTTAAGACAAAAATTTTGTGCTAAACCATGAGTTATGCACTTAATTTCTCGTTATAAATGCTACTCTCGATATGTTCTGTTTAAAGTGTGGCACAAAAAGGAAGTTTAAAATTCGCTCTTCTCACGACAAAGTTAAGCAAGTCAGAAAAAATGAATCGATGTTTAAAAGACAATTAAGCCCGATAACTTTGTAGGCAGCTATCGTATATCTAGAATTACCTCAACCGACAGAAAAAATGCATAAATAAGAAAAGCAAAAATGCTTAAATGAAAAGCAATTTTTAAGTCGGTTTTTTTGGTAGAAAAATTGATGGTATGAAAATACATTTTAGGAAAATAGAATATATTTGATTTTTCTGCTTTTTCTGACTTACAAAAATAAAATCCGTTTCATTACACCTTACACAAAAATGCATGGACTTCAGATCAAGAGGTGTTTTATTGATATTAACTTTTCCTCCGCCATCATGACAGCTCATACAATTAGTCAATATAACTTCGCAACGCAATAGTTTTTGCAAAAATCGCCTATCAGGCACTACCCGTTTATAGCAGATATCAAGGAGTGGATATCTGCGTCGCGAGAACACTAGCATATTACGTGTGGCGGTTTTAAGTTTAAAGTGAGGCCATATTTGCCTTGGTGTCGTTACAGACCCTTACAATCTCCTCTCCATCGAAATTTGCCATCCATGACAGCCTTCTCACGCAGTAATATAGCTTGCAGGTAGCCAGAGGCACACCAACAAGATTCTATTTCCCCTGAATATGTAAGGTAGTTAACTAGCCTTGCTAGCTCAATGCTGATTCGCAGTTCCTCCCCGGTATGTTCCCTGGGCCCAGGCACCCGATATTAGGTGAATATTGTGCTGCTCGCCATCTCATTGAAGATTGCGCATCGATGGCCGTTTTTCGAGTTGAGGAACACAGAGCCCAAAGAATTTATTGCAGGTTGACTGTCTGAGTATATATTAATGCCCACATTTTTTGGAAGCATTACTTCTCAGCCAATTCCCACAACTTCTCTTATTGCTAATATTTTCAGCCTGGAAAAACACTACAGTGATCAGTAATTTTTCGCGCTATTCGAAGTTCCAGATCTTTAGAATAGTACTCCGAAACCACTTGGCCATCCAATTTGGACCATCAGTGTAAGAAATCTATATATCTTTTTATTCCGCGGGGTCCCGTGTACACCAACGCGCTCACTGTTGGGATCATTAAGAGTCTCAAACTATTTGTCGAAAAAAGTGGACTCCGCTAGAGTGTTAATCCCTACGTTGGCAACATCTGGCATATTTTGAGACCGAACTGTGACCGTAACTTTTTTTCAAGACCAACAAGCGATTAGCTCGTGTCTTCATAATTTTTCGTAGTTTGTAAGATAAAAAATTTCGTAGCTTTTTATGAAGAATATCGTACTTTTATGAAAAACGTTCGTAGTTTCTTATTGAAAAATGTTCGTACTTTTATGAAAGCTTTCGTAATTTTTTCAAAAATGTTCGAAACTTTTAGAAAAAATTACAGTCGATAAAGTGCATTTGGTTGTTAAGTACAAGTGGTGAAAAATGACATCACTAACTTTACACTAAAGTTTTTTAATAATTTTAGTTTTATTGTGCTTCACGTTTTATCCTAGCGCTCTATCACCTCAATGAGAAGTAGCATAGACTTGCATAAAAAAATAGAATATAAGGAATACACTCAAGCTCATTATAAATAAACAATTTTAATGCGTGCGAACGGAAATTTTAAAAACTAAAATGAAACTTCCTCGTTATTCAAAAAAATGTTTCGTACTTTTTATGAAGTAAATTTTAACGCAGAATGATTTCGTAAAATTTTTCGGTAAAAACTTCTTCAAAAAATTCATGAAAATTATGAAGAAAGTTTCGTTAAAGTACGAAATTTTTAACGTAAGAAAAAAGTTAATGTAGAATGATTTCGATAGAAGTTTCGTATATTCGGAAAATGTTCTCGTAAATTTACGAAAATTGAATAAATTTTCCGTTATTTTAATGAAGAATTCACGAAGAATATTTAATGAAGAATTCTTCGTAAAATTAATACGAAAACAGAATTCTTTCGGTGTCACTGCCGGTGTATAGCCAATGTACACAATTTTTTTGGTTTTAGTCTCACTTTGTCCCCTATCCTTTTGGCACGAGTATAAAAGCTACCGAGTTGCTTTCCTCGTCCTTTCTTCAAAATATTGAAGCTTAAAGTCAAGCTTCCTGTCCAAAAAGTATACGGTAATTTTGCACACTCCCTAAAGAATTTCTAATACCCCACTAAGGAAAATGGAACCTAACCGTGGAGTTTGCGATCTTTGCAGTAATGACTCATTTCTGTCTTGGCAGGATTTTACCACCAAAGACCATTATCCTTTCGCCATTTCTCAGTCAATCCGGAGGGCTGCTCTGTAGTAATATCTCTAACTGCTGATGGGATTTTCCGCCTGACTGCTAGCGCCAAACACGCTGCGTATGCACCACTTGTTATCCTTTCTTTTCTAGGGAACCAGAAGGTCGTTTTTATAGCAACAATTCCAAAGAAGAGGTGATAGAACTCCTCTTGAAGGAGTGCCTCTGTCACATAACTTTGTAATTTTTGCTTGTCCTACTGTGGCTGAAATGCTCTCTTCTTATGGAAGTTTCGTCTAACAACCTAAGTATGACGCTGGATCAAATATTCAGAGTTGTCAGTCCATTTAATATCGAGCATCGATGGACGTTATTGAACGAAGCCCTTTCGATGTCTAGAAATGCCAAACGATTGGTGTATTCTTGACAGATAGTGAAGCTTCAAATAAACTGACTAGTTCATGTAATGCGGTCATCAAGTATACGCTGCCTTCGAGTATGCATGTGTCGTTAGAGAGCAAAACTTTGAATCGACGCTAGTTCTAAGATACAAATATCTATCATCCTCTCCCAGAGTCTTAAGTAGGAATATATGATAAGCTGATTGGTCGAAATCCTTCGCATTCGAGTGAGAGGCTTTTCCGCTTTACGTAATGAAAACGACTTTTTTGATTCCGTCCACTTTCTTTGAATAGTATGCTAATTGATACATCCTATATATACGTCGACAAAACCAGGGATAATTCTGTCAGCCACCGCTTTTAACTCGCGGAGTAATTCATCAGGTCCGGGGATTTTGAATGATCCAAAGCCTATTTTAACGGCCATTTTAATTCTAGATTCTGGATACAATTTCCTCGAATAGGAAACGACCTGAGTCCACATTGTGGCACCGCCAGTGCAATGGTTCACAGTCCCTGATTCCGGAAAAATGTGGTGTTCCAATAGGTACCCGTCATAATATTGAACGATCATATTGAAGCTGATCCCTATACCGTATTCCAGTCAGCTTTCCTAACATTTTGGCGGAAATATGGTCTTGTGTATGAACATCAAATTTGAAACTGATGTAAGCGATGATCTGGAGAGCTGTGTTCACTTTAAAACCTGCACACTCAATATCATTTTCATTCAGTTTTCTTGTGAGGCGCCAGAAGTGATGTCCAAACTCTTAGCCTGTTTTTAGTGACAAGAGGTTGGGGCACTCCCTGTTGCAAAACTAACAGATTAAGTACGCAAAAATAAAACTCTATTAGCGACTCTCCCTTGCATTATGTTATCACTACTTTCTTCGCATAATACTATGAATGCGGCATTTCGCAATCGCATCCATAATGAGTTCGTCCTCTGGTTTTCAAGTTTGGAAACCCCTCCTCAACTAAGGTCTTAACGGCACATGAGGCATCTCCCTGTCAATGTCCCATATAGCCGAAGAGTACCATATTTCATTTAGCTATTTCTAAATTGGCAACGACAGGTGTCTGCATATGCAAGCATTGAAGGAAGCCAGAAACAAGTTTGAGCTCGTTTTTAGCAATTTATACAGGCGCTTGCGATTTACATCATTTACGCAGTATATCTGCAATTAGTTTTGAACCCCGGAGTTACTTAATTCACATAATTTTGTTTCTATAAGAACATATGGTTCTTAATAAGAACTATGTCTATGTCCCCCTTTCATTCAGGATAACTTTTAAGGCAGCAACATGCCAGCCTTTACAATGATTGAAGATTTATCCTGGAAGGATCACCTAGACCAATCGAGAAATTTCAACAACCGTCACACTCAGCCGCTTCAATCGAGTCATCAAAAGAATGTCCTCTCAGAAGATATCGGTGACTTCGCATAACCATAGGTTTCCAACTTTGGTGAGTTCCTGGAGGGCAGTAGAAGCCTCCTCACGCAATACGGTTATCTATTCCATGTCTTCAACTTTGGTATCTGTCCCTCGACTATCGCAAGATGATCCGCTTACTCTGATTTCAGCAAGAAGGGCTTGTCCATTTCTGAATCTTTACTGATGCGTTTTTATAACACCTTCATTTGATTATAATGAAAGCCATAACATACACGGCCCTGAGACTTTTGCTATGTGGCAAAGACTGAGTGTTTCAATATAAACACTGGCATGCCGTCTTGGCCATCCACTTCATCCAAACGGCCAAACCTTCCAATTCAGCTGTTTGGAAGGATCTGATTGCAATTGTTTCCAAGTCTATTTAAAATAGATTCAGGGTCAGAGGGTTTGCAGGGTATCCACGCAAGTGCTCTGTCAGCCGGTAATGTCTTTCTTCTCGACTAACTCTAAGAGCAAGCTCCTTCCCAAAACTTCACCAATTAGTATCAGAGCAGCTTTTAAAACATTCTATAGACGTCATGGCCTCAAAGGCGACTAAGCTAAAATCGTCCTTGATACCAACCAGCCTCTTGTGTTCGAGGATCTGGGCGGGAAACTTTTTCCCCAGCACCTGTGAGTAGACCCAGACAAGCATTCTCCGATTTCCCGCCCATTTTTTGCTTTGGAACGCATACCGTCCCAATGCTCCTTGTATTTATGGATAACCTCATCGCAAGGCTGTCTCTTAGCAACTGAGGCAAACGATCGTTGATCCCTTTTTGGAGGATGGCAGCTCATCCGTGATCGTTCGCCCTCTTTTTCCAGCCTCAAGAATTCCTTGAGCCCATTTTAAATGGATGAAGAATGAAACCACTAAGAAATGTGTTTCGTGAATGACTAACTTAGTAGAAGAAACTTTGAGTCTGTTGAACTACGCAAAATCATTGAAAAACTCTTGGTCTATTGCTTTGTTATGCTAAGAGATGGAAGTTTTCTTGTAAAAAAGTGAAATTTCAAGAGCTTCAGATTGGTGAAGAATGAAGAAAGACGTTGATAAGATACTTTAAGACGCAACTCACTATCAAAACACTGGAACTATGGGTTGCCAGATTCAAATGGTCTACTGTCTGGAATTTGGAAAAAATTGGCCTGGAATAAAAAAAAATCTGATTTCGTAAGATCCCCAAAAGAGGAATAACACTGTTAATATCAAAATATTTAAATAAAGAATACAAACACAACAAATCTTTTATAAATTTAGTCTTTCAAAACATAAATAAAATAAAGTAAATTTAATTAAAATAACAAGTATACACGGCCGAAGTCGGCGCAGGCCACGGAATGCTTATTACCTCCATCCATGGATTGCGTAGAAACCTTCTACGAAAGACTGTCATCCACAATCAAATACTTGGGTGTGTAGCTTAAAACTTCTTAACATCGTTTTCATAAATGTGAGTTAGTCCTAACGTGTATATATTAATAACAAAGGTATGTATACGTAAGTCTACAAATGATTACGAAATCGAATATGAAACTTTTGCACGGTACGTAGAAGAGCGAGAATTGAAATATGGGGTCGCTTAATATGGGGGCTATATACAATTATAGAACTTTGATATGAGCCATTTTGTGTAGTATTGGAAGATCGTTTAATCTGAGGGATATATATAATATAACAGATAGGACCGTAGTTAGCTGGTGGTAGGCCTATATGACTAGCACAATTACCAAATTAAATGACTCGGATGAAAATTTGCTCCTGCCCAGAGCGTTCCTAAAACCAAATATCGGATCGTTATATGGGGGCTATTATGATTAATGGACTGATATGGAACCACTTTGCATGGTTTGTTAAATATCATATACGACACCACAGTACCAAATTTTAGTCAGAATCGGATGATTTTGCTTCTCCCAAAAGGCACCCTGGTCAAATCTGGAGATCGGTTTATATGGGGCTATATATAATTATGGACCGGATATGAAGCCAAATTTTGCATGGAGTTGAGGACCATATATTAACACTACGTTACCAAATTTCAACCGAATCAGATGAATTTGTCATTCCAAGGCTCCGGATCAAATCTGGGATCGTTATAAGTGTGGGCATATATTAATTATGGACCGAGTTGTCGACCAATTATTTTGGCATGGGTTGTTTTATTAACTAACACCACGGTACCCAAAATTTCAAATCGATCGGATTGACTTTGCATGGGAATATTCTATAAATAATATTGTTTGGTAGATTTGTGGTAACCTTGAAATTTTGTTTGTTTATTTTTTTTTTTTTTGGCACTAGTGGTAAACTGTTGTTACCTACACAATTGTTTAAAGATCAAAGCCCTTGGCCGCTTCTAATTTCCTCAATCTAAGCCACAAAATTTAAAAATTATACAGAAAATTGTGTTGTGAGTGAAAAATGTCTCTACATTTGTGGCCCTACGTCCCTGACAAGCCGCCTAAACATTAAAATTAACTACATATCAGAGAATTTACCCTACTTCTCAGCAACACGCTTGTAGTTGATATTGCACTCTACGGGGTAGTAATGGCCAACTAATATATGAGCCCATTATTAAAAAAAGAAAAAATCGCATCAATTAGTGTGGGTAATAAATCCAAATTTTAAAAATCGACCCAAATATTCTTATGTAAAACTACCAACTACGTATAATAACGATCGCTAGTATATCAAAATTTGAGAATTTCAGTAGACATTGTTAATAAATAAGGTATTATGGCCAAATTTGGGAAAATACGAGTGATATGGACCCTATTATTTATTTTGTCCTAGTCTATTTAAAACTCGATAGTTTGTGGATAGTGTGGTATTAGCAGTGTGAAATATGCACCAAATCTGAACCAATTACGATCAAAAGCCACTAATTAAATATTATTCTCTGGTGGAAACTAAATCGAGTCCAACTGAAGGAAAACTCCATTGAAATGGTCTAAAAATATGAAACATTTTACTTCAACTCTGGCGTATATATACAAAATGTGAAAAGCAAAAATCAGGCTTCACTCTGGCTTTTTGTGCAAAATCGGAACGAAGTATATTATATGCGGAGCTATATTCTAAATCTGAACCGAGTTCAACAAATTGCACAGTAACCATACTATTTAAACGCACTCCTTTTGCAAAAATTTGAAGAAAACAGAGTAAAATTCTGCTTTTGAGGCCATATAAGTGCAAAATCGGACGTAAAGGTTATATTAGGCAAGCTATATCTAAATTTGGCAGCAGTAAACATAATTATTAAACGTACACTTTGGTGCAGATTTGAAATCAATCAGGCAAAATTGGTGGATTTTGAGAAGGCCAATAAATAAGTGCAAAACGGACGAAAAAGATATATATGGGAGCTAAATAAAATCTGAACGCGATTTAAACCAAAATTATGGCACGAGTTTACAATCATTTGTTTAACGTACTCCTTGCTGCGCTAAATTGAAGCAAATCACGGTAATTCTGGCTTTTTGAGGCCAATAAGTCCAAATCGGACGAAAAGGTAATACATGGGAGCTATATGCTAAATCTGAACCGATTTCAACAAATTGGCAAAACAGTTTAACCATATTATAAAACGTCAAATTTGTCAAATTTTAAAATCAAAAATCAGGGCAAAATTCTGACTTTTGAAGCCATAATAATGCAAATCGACGAAAAGATGATATATGGGAGCTATTAATCTAATCTGAACCGAAACTGATGTTTGGCAGGTTTGAAATTTGAGAAGATCGGTTCATAAATACGTGAATTAATGATCAATCGGATAAATATATATGACAAATCTATATCTAAAATCTGAACGAATTTGTTCAAAATCAATATGCGATTGTCTATGACCCGAACAAAGACCCCATGCTAAATTGAGGAGATCGACTTAAATTGCGAGCAATGTACTTGTGCACAAAATTTACATAATACAGACAAGACGGAACGGACCAGACATGACGACATCGCTTAAATCGACCTCAGAATTTAATTCTAAGTTCGAACGGTATACTAAAAAGTGGTCTATGACTATTATTTCTTGGCGTTACATACGAAATTGCACAAACTTGAGCTTATTAATAACCTGTACCACAGTATTGTGTGAAGGGTACAAAAAATACTGTTTTTGGTAAGAATTCTACCAAACTGTGGCAAACCGTGGTGGTAAATACAAATTTATGTTGGCTACGTTATATACGTTGCATTTTCAAAGTTTAAAATAAAAAGTACTTACAACCATTTTGATTTTGTAAAATTTTGTTTCAAAATATAACGAAAAATAATTGTAGGAGAATTGTTTGGGAATGTAATGTGGAAAGTAGGGAACTTTTTTGTCCTTGTAAGGTAAACCCAACATTTAAACCTGACAACAACTGACCATTGAGCTAATAGTCAGATTGAGACAAAGCAACTGCGTTAATCCCAGACCCATATCAATTTTACCCCACAGAATTTTATGATTAATAATTCAGTAAGGGTGGTTTTGGTATGATATTAGTCGGTCCCCGCCCCGACTTGTCTACTTTACTTACTGTTTTTAATTTGTTTAGAACATTTATCAATCCGAAAGGCTTATATCGCAATCCAATATTTATGGGGTCGGTCCGAAAGTTAGGTGCATAGACTGATTTCTACTATTCTACTTGTGGGATTTAAAAGGCTTTCGAAATAGTTTTTGAAGTCGGTAGATGATATGTTTGAAGCTTATTTGGAAATGTTTGGTTTCTTATTTCCTCGTGACGTTCCAACCATTGCTGGAATCACAAACGTTATTTAAAATTTTTCTCGAGAAGCAAGGTCGCATGATATTCTTCTTTTGTAAGACCTACAAATCGATTTTATAAATTTTTGAAAGGCGTTTATTATTGGTTTTGGCAAATCATTATCATCACTAGAAAAAACCATCAATCACCAATTGAAACAATTCAATTTAACAATTTTATTTATTATAAAATTTATAAACTTTTCATATACTTTCATTATTCTTTCTATATAATTTTAATTATACAATTACGCTATAAATATATCTACACTGTTTGCATTTTCATTCATACTCAAACTACCTCCGCACACCCAACTTTTCTGTTCCCTATTTGTTTTTTTTTTTTTTAATATTCCCCAGCTTTGCACATTAAATCCAATCTACTTGGGATCGCAGAATATTAAGTAAGTAGATGAGATATAATGAATTACAAAATGTCAAATCAATCGATACCGCGCTGTATGTTTATCAATGTATAGACTTACCATTGATAAACAATACACACACAATTAATTACATAGCATATTTGCGTGGGTGCCCATCCGTTTGCAGCAACAATTGCCCGATGGTTTGATCAAAACCTGTTTGAGTTGTTTGAACATTTGAGCAATAGAAACCAAAGCTTGCTGCAATGGATGTCCAAATAAAATCGATCTCTTTTTTCTTGGACAAAGACAAAGCATCCACATTAAGATTCTAAAATAATTCAACTATTTTTCAGCGAAATAAAAAATTTATTTGATACTTTGAGTGTTGTTTTAAATTAACCTTTTTCTTCTTAATAATTCTAATTGTTTTTAATCAAGAGAATAATATTTCTAAAACATATTTTGGTGGCCGAAACCCGGGAACTCGCGTCCGGATTTAATTTTTTTTCGTGGTTTCTAATGAAATTATTATTTACTTTCATAGTTTTTCAATTGGGAAACTTGTGGTTTGAGTGAATGTATTCAATCGTGCACGGTGTTTGAATATTGGGATTCAAATTTTTATTCATGTCTTTTGTGCTTTGAAAGTTTAATTTTTCTGGTTTTTTGATCATTTTCGTGATAATTTGCGGAAAATGAGTGAATCATGAGCGATATTTCGACCTATATTTCGGAGCAACGTGCTTTGCTAAATTTGTTGGCCGGCTATGAGGCTCGTTTTGATGCTAAGGAAATATCGGGTAGGACACGTGGTTATGTTAATGCTTTGGCGCAGAGAATTGATGATATTTTCACAAGATTTGAGTCACAGCATGACACAATTATGCGGCTTATTGAGGAATCCTCAATAAATGTAGACGAATGTCCATAATATTTGCGAAGCAATGTTTATTTTAATTTTTCGGAAATGTATTTCTCCTTTAAAGGGAAATTGATTGACTCTCATGCGGATCCAAATCTAAGCACAATCCCCGGAATAGCGGAGCACATTAGTGCTCATAATGGCTCGCTCTGATACTACAATGGGCCTTGTGACTTCAAAAACTTCCAAAAATCTCGCTTCACAAATTCCACCGGAGAATATAGGACTGGATAACCATTTCGGACATATACTTCTCTCTTGTCCACCAAAATGATTCACTAAATAAAATTCAAAAATTTTATTATTTGAGAAGCACCCTCGGTGGTGAGGCTGCAAATCTCATAAGAAATATTTCTGCCACAGAGGCAAATTATGATTCCGCATGAAATATTAGAATCTCGTTACCACAACAAACGTATGCTTGTTGGTAACTTGATTTCTAAACTTTGCGTAATACAAAATCAAATGGTGAATTCCAATCAATCAAAACATTGCTCGATTCTGCACAACGAGTGGTCATATCATCTCTACAGAACCTAGGTTTGATACCAGGACGTGGGATAACTATTTTAATCCATTTACTCGTTCATGGAAACTTTGTCTTCATCTCCTAAGAGATTGGAGCAAATCTTAAAATCCTCCTACGGAATTAAACCATCGATTTCTGAACTTTTCGCATTTCTGGAAAAGAACTTTCGGACATAGAAATCCATGACAGACGAGTTCCCCTCTTCTAAACAAACGCCCACTGCGGGTACCAAGAGGAATGGTAAATCCCATTCACAGAATCGAAAGACTTCATGCCATTCTGGCCAAATTTCGAAATCGAATTCTTCTCTTTGCATATTTTGCGAAAAGACTCATAACATCGCAAAATGTTTCAAATTTCTGGCATTGCCGCTTCAGAAGAAAATTAATTTTCTTACTAGCAGAAAATCATGCCAGAAATTGTTTTGTGGTTGGGCAGAACCGCAAGAAGTTGCAAATTCATTTAGTGCAAACATGCAAAAAAGCAGCACCACAGCGGTGTTTACATCCCGATGATCTAACGAACGGAACAGATCTACAACCCGGCATACTCCTGTTGCTGATCAGTCACTTCCGCAATGGTGTAGCAAACATTTCCCATACTGTTCTGCTTTAATACATAGACTGAACGTCAATGACAATTCCGTGGGAGATTTTACCTTGAGGGCGTTATTAGACCCAGGATCACAAGGTAGTCTGATTTCTGAGTCGACTGTTCAACTTCTTGGTCTTGAAAAAGTACGATCTCGATGTCGAGTTATTGGCATCGGGGAAGGCAGTGAGAATATATCGAAATATTCTGTTGAGCTTGACTTGTACACAAGAAAACAAGAGCTAGTAATGTCTTGTAAGCCCTTTGTTCTTCCAAATTTAAATCGTCAATATATTCACACGCCTTCATCTAGGAAATACTTGAGCTTCCAGATATCCATATGGATAATCTAGCTGATCCTTATTTT
>PGFW01006784.1:10567-27846 GCA_003123925.1 Haematobia irritans
GGCTTCGGGTTCAAATCTGGTGATCGGTTTATATGGGTTGGTTAAGCTACCCTTGTAGTTTAGTCAATGCATGGTTTTAAGCTGAAATCAAAAAACAACAACAATGCTTAAAGAACAAACCCAACAATAACAAAACAAAACGAATGAAAAAAAATATTTCTACAGAAAATTTTGTCAAAATTTTATTTCTATAGAAAATTTTGTCAAAATTTTATTTCTATAGAAAATTTTGTAAACATTTTATTTCTATAAAAAATGTAGTCAAAATTTTATTTCTATAGAAAATTTTGTCAAAATTTTATTCCTATATAGAATATTGCAACATTTTATTGCTATTGATAATTTTTTCAAAAAATTATTTCTATAAAAAATTTTATTTCTACAGAAGATTTTATTTCTATAGAAAATTTTATTTCTATAGAAAGTTTTGTTAAAATTTTATTTCTATAGAAAATTTTGTCAAAATTTTATTTCTATAGATATTTTGGTCAAAATTTTATATCTATAGAAAATTTTCTCACAATTTGAAGTATTTGAGATTTTATCAAAATGTAGATCTAAATACAGTGGTATTAAAATGAGATTTAGTTATATTATGGACCAATTTTGGCATGGTTGTTAGCGGCCATATACTAGCGCAATGTACCAAATTTCACCACGTACAAAATTTCAACCGGGTCGGATGAATTTTGCTCCTCCAATAACTCCGGAGGTCAAATCTGGGGATCGTTTTAAATGGGGGTTATATATAATTAAGACCGGTATGGACCAATTTTTGCATGGTTGTTAGAGACCATATACTAACACAGTACCAAATTTCAACCGGATCGGGTGAATTTTGCTCTTCCAAGGGGCTCGGGAGGTCAAATCTAGGAATCGGTTTATATGGGAGCTATATATAATTATTGACCGATATGAACCAATTTTTGCATGGTTGTTAAATACCATATACTAACACCATGTACCAAATTTCAGCCGGATCGGATGAAATTTGCTTCTCTTTGAGGCTCCGCAAGTCAAATCTGGGGATCGGTTTATGTGGAGGATCGGTTATTAGGGAGCGATACTTACACCATGTATCAAATTTCAGCCGGATCGAATGAAATTTGCTTCTCTTTGTCGCTCCGCAAGCCAAATCTGGGGACCGGTTTATATGGAGCTATATATAATTATGGACGGTTTATATGGAAGATCGGTTATTATGGAGCGATACTTACACCATGTATCAAATTTCAGCCGGATCGGATGAAATTTGCTTCTCTTTGTCGCTCCGCAAGCCAAATCTGGGGACCGGTTTATATGGGGGCTATATATAATTATGGACCGATGTGAACCAATTTTTGCATGGTTGTTAGAGACCATATACTAACACCATGTACCAAATTTCAGCCGGATCGGATGAAATTTGCTTCTCTTAGAGGCTACGCAAGCCAAATGAAGGGATCGGTTTATATGGGGGCTATATATAATTATGGACCGATACTTACACCATGTATCAAATTTCAGCCGGATCGGATGAAATTTGCTTGTCTTTGAGGCTCTGCAAGCCAAATCTGGGGATCGGTTTATATGGGGGCTATATATAATTATGGACCGATGTGGACCAATTTTTGCATGGTTGTTTGAGACCATATATCAACACCAGGTACCAAATTTCAACCGGATCGGATGAAGTTTGCTCCTCCAAGAGGCTCCCCAAGCCAAATCTGAGCGTCGGGTTATATGGGGGCTATACGTAAAAGTGGACCGATATGGCCCATTTCAACACCATTAATAACAACTACTTGTGCCAAGTTTCAAGTCGATAGCTTGTTTCGTTCGGAAGTTAGCGTGATTTCAACAGACGGACGGACGGACATGCTTAGATCGACTCAGAATTTCACCACGACCCAAAATATATATACTTTATGGGGTCTTAGAGCAATATTTCGATGTGTTACAAACGGAATGACAAAGTTAATATACCCCCAACCTATAGTGGAGGGTATACTAACGCTCTGGAAAACCGAATATCTCGTCAACGATTTCTTTGTCGATTAGAATTGGAACTGATTGTAGTTTCTACATTTGTAGTAAAATAATTTCGATTTATTTGTACGAGGGAAATTCTAATTGCTTTTGGTTTTAGGGATACAATTCTTTGGTAAGTTAAGCGAGATGAGTTGTTTTTGTATTGAAAACAAGAATATTAACGAGTATTTCTAAATTTGGGTAATTGAACGTGAAAGCTAATTAACCATCGGCGTTAAATACTATTGAAATGCTGTTTTATCTAATAATCCTTCGGCCAAATCCGTTTAGGAATTTATAACAATATACTACTCGAAACTAAAAAAGTAAGATCACTCCCGCACACGAATTATCAACAATTTTTACTGACTGACTTTATTTAAAGCAGGAATTCACACTCTCCCACCAAATGGAAGATTCAAGTTCATGTTAGAGGGATAAATAATCTTAAAATGGGATACATTTCATGTAGCTACTACTTATTATTTATTCCAATTTGTTAATAAATACATACTTATAAGGCACGCCCTGACCACACTACCTTTAACCCTTTCCACTTACATTTTCTACAGTCAACAAACTCTTGGTATTAGGTAAAAATGTTATTTGTGCAAATTAGCTTACATCCCAAATTATCTTAAATTCTGCCACTGCTTGGGTCATAACTTAGAAAGGTAAATGGGTGTAGAAAACGATAACGGAGAAACTTTATACGCCCAAAACCTGAACAAATTAAATTTACAACTTAACTTCTTAAGCTCTCTCGGATACGCACACTCTTAGTGCCTAGGCTGCTGCAAACATTCTCATGGTCAACTGCAAATATTGGAATGCCACTGGTGCTTTCCACTGCCGTTCCAAGAAAAGGTTGGTCGTCGATTAGATCGATAGTAATAAATTCAATTAAAAGTGTCAGGAACATTTCATTCCATTCTTTCTGCTGTACCACCAACGAACTCTCGAGCGCAAGAAAGAAAACAAAAAAGAGAGATAAATAGTGAAACTTCATCTGATTCTTATTTCTTGTTATTTGTGTTTTTTTTTTTCTTTTGCCCAACATAGTTGGTCCTTGGATTCTGGGTCCTTGTACATTTGATTGTGGTGATTTGGCCAAGCAAAGAAATTTGCCAGAGTGAAAAATGTTAAAGAAAAGGGGTTAAATGGTTCCTCGATACGCTGGATGACGATGGGAGAAAGTGAAAAGTTTTCTAAAATATCTAAACTTTAGCCTTTATCAACGAGGAAATGGGACGGTCCAGGGGGATGTTCTGGCAAAAGTGAGAAAACGGAACTCCCACCATTTGCAATTATTATTGGAAGAAGTAAAACAACCCAAGACTAAATCAATTTAATTTTTGTGTTTCTTTTCTTTTAGCAAAGAGGAAAAAGACCACCGATTATCCCACTCTGATACAAATCGAAGTCGTAGTTAACCTTTTATTCAATTTATTCATTGGATTGTTATAGAGCACCTAAAACGACAATTGTTTCTGTTTCACCACAACTATGGTGGAGATTATTATAAAATTTTGATTTGTGCACTGTTAGAAAAGGCTTCGTTATATCAAAAAACAAGTATACGGCCGTAAGTTCGGCCAGGCCGAAGCTTATGTACCCTCCACCATGGATTGCGTAGAAACTTCTACTGAAGACTGTCATCCACAATCGAATTACTTGGGTTGCGGTAACTTTTTCCGATGACAAGGTATCTTAAAACTTCCTGACACCGTAATATATACCACATAGTCCATACGAGGTATATATTAAACTAAAAAATGCCGATTAAATACGTATATAATTAAGTTTAAAGTTTCTATAGAAATAAAATTTTGACAACATTTTCTATAGAAGTAAAATTTGGAAAAAGTTTTCTATAGAAATAAAATTTGGAAAAAATTTTCTATAGATATAAAATTTAGACAAAATTTTCTATAGAAAAAAAAATTTGACAAAATTTTCTATAGAAATAAAATTTTGACAAAATTTTCTATAAAAATAACATTTTGACAATGTTTTCTATAAAAATAAAATTTTGGTAGATTATTTTTGGCTCGAGTGGCAACCATGATTATGAACCGATATGGACCAATTTTTGTGTGATTGCTATATATAACTATAACTTGCATGATTATTGGAGACCATATACTAACATCACGTACTAAATTTCAGCCGGATCGGATGAAATTTGGTTCTCTTAGAGGCTCCGCAAGCCAAATCGGGGGATCGGTTTATATGGGGGCTATACGTAAAAGTGGACCGATATGGACCAATTTTTGCATGGTTGTTAGAGACCATATACTTACACCATGTACCAAATTTCAGCCGGATCGGATGAAATTTGCTTCTCTTAGAGCAATCGCAAGCCAAATTTGGGGGTCCGTTTATATGGGGGCTATACCTAAAAGTGGACCCATATGGACCATTTGCAATACCATCTAACCTACATTAATAACAACAACTTGTGCCATGTTTCAAGTCGATAGCTTGTTTCGTTCGGGAGTTAGCGTGGTTTCATCAGACGGACGGACATGGTTAGATCGAATCAAAATTTCACCACGATCCAATGTTGGAGGTTATACAAAGTTTCATTTTGATTGTAAAAGGTTTCATGTGAAGTGAAAGAGGTTTCATTTCACTTGAAAACGTTTTCCTTTGAAGTCAAAATGCTAAAAACATTTGCTATTGATTTTCCCATTCTCATTAAAATTTTCAAATAAAAGCACAACAAATTATTTTCCCCCAAAAGAAAGTTGAAACTAGTTTTGCACATAAAATTATTTTACAAAAAGATACAGCAACTAATTTTTCTCTTTCACAGCAAAAACTATTTTGAACAGTGCAAATGGAGAATTTCGTGCAGGTGAATTATCAGTCATTGTTGGTGCTTCAGGAAGTGGAAAGACCACGCTACTTAACCTCTTAGCACATTATCGGTAAATAGACATACTCGCATATTTTATTTTATGAAAACAACTGTTTCGATTATTTTTAAAAACATAGAAATTTCACACGACACGAGTACTCGTAGTTCTTATCAGTCGTAAGTAGCATGTGCAGTAACCAAGCATGTCGGTGGTATTAAACTTAAATTTATTTTTGAAACAAAAGCGATGAACTTGAATGCAATGACATTAGCCGAGTTTTTTCTAAAATCTTTAAAATTAAATAGAAACCAAAAAGAAAATCATAACAAATTGATCTCGAAGTGCGCAATACGGTTATATTGTGTATCACTATACACAATGATTTTCCAACAAATATGTGGTAATTTTCGATTTAAACGGTATTTCGTAAGTATGCAGCTTGGAAGGTTAAGTGGACCGCCCGATGATCAGGCCTCATTAGACTATTCAGTCCATTGTGATACGCTACATTGGTGAAACTTCTCTCGTATACACTGAGTGCCTGCCGATTCCCCATGTTAAGCTCAATGCAAGGGACCGCTTCCTTTTTATAGCTCGAGTCCCGACCGGCGTTCCAGCATTGGCACTGAAACCACTTAGAGAAGCTTTGAAAGGCCCCTCTAGAATGTCACAGCATTCTGGATGGTGGGATAATCCACTCGCTGAAAAACTTGTTGGTGTTCCGGTCGAAGCAGGAATCGAACCCACGACCGTTGTTATGCAAGGCGGGCGATGCTAACTCATACACCACGGTGGGCTGCAATTCTTTGAACGCAATAGTTCTTATCTTTGACCAAATGTCAATGGACAGAATTTTTGCCATTTATTAATTCAACGGGTTTAATAGGAAATATAAATCCGTTGAAAATAAAAAGCGTTCGACATTACACTGAAAAAGATATTTACGTGGAAATTAAAGAATTCGCCAACCACTAAATTTTGAGGGATTCGAAATTTACAAATATTAAGAACGAATTTCTTTAAAATAATGAAATTTTATAATCGCATTGCTTCAAAAAATTGTTTACCGTAATTAAATTTAAGACACAAATTTGGTACAATTTGCGTCCGCTCCGTTAAAAGTCGGCAAGGTCCTTTGAAAACTAAGACTAATTTTTCCTTAAAGTAAAAGAAAAACATTTTTGATTTTAAAGAAATTTGTCTTTAAGAATTAAATGAATTATTGAAACTTAGATTGTTAGATAAAAACGCTTCAAATATAGGCCTAAGACTTATTTTGACGACTTAACGTCTTTGTTTAAAGTTTTTATTTTTTTTTTTTTTTTCTTTGAAATAAGAAAATACTTTTTTACTTTGAAGTATTCCGTTATAAATGTTGGAATTTTAAACTGGCATTTTGTTTGTACGTGAGTACGCGAGATCTGTATCCTTCTTTTAAATTTTATTGCTCACTAGATTTAAGAGCCAGATTAGGTGCGCTAAAAAAATTTCTTTAATTTTAAAAGAAGCTGCTCGGAATCAATAACAAAATCACTTAAGGGAAGATCAAAATCTTTGGAATCGAGTAACTTTTTTTGAATGTGAGGTGTGCACGTGAGTAATTTTTTACTCGCGACGGAAAAATCTTATCTCACGGCACGATATTGTGTGGTAGGACTCACGCACACTCACGTGCACAACTCTACTCGACATCGGTGTAGTCAACAAGCAAAATAATGGCATTTGGGGCTCCGAAAGGCCTGCAGAGTGGCTGATATGGTAATGTAACCAACTCTATATTGCTAACATTTCTAAACCGCTTGTCTGACAGGTTTTATTCCAATGACAGTTCAATTTTATTGTTTGGCAAGCTTATGAAAGCATTTTGATCTATATACATTCACAAAACAAAGTTTTCAATCGATAAAGTGCAACATGATAGTGTGATTGCTTTATATTTGGGCTAGATAAACTAAGAATTGGTTATCAGTAGAGCCCATACACCAACTTAAATGTGAAAATTTTTTTTTGTGTTTTTCGTAATCAGCTGTCGCTACGTGATACTGGCAGTCCCGCATCGTCATCTAAAAATGGACCGAAAAACACAGTAACAACACCAAGAAATTATCCAAAATCTGAAAAGGATAGATTTAATCAAAAAATCCCCGCCATAGTGGTAGAAAAACTTTTGCTCGTAAGCTGAAGATATCGGCAAAGAAAAGATGGCAACACATATTAAGAATCGAGCGTGGCTGTATGGCTTGTAATCATTGAAGGCCAAACAGTGCCAAGAGATCACCGATGGCAAAAAAAAATTCGGCAGGCCGAATCTGTATGTACCCTCCATCCAATGGATTGCGTAGAAAACTTCTACGAAAGACTATGCATCCATCAAATTTCAAACTCACTCGGATGAAATTATGTTCTTTCAAGAGGCTTCCAAAAACCGAATCTCGGGAGTCGTTTTATATGGGGAGGACTAATATATGGATTATGGATCTGATATAGACCACTTTTGACATGTTTGTTAAATATCATATACTACCACCACGTAACCAAAGTTTCAACCACGATCGGGGATTGAATTTTTGGCTTCTCCAAAAGGCACCGAGAGTCAAATCTGGCGATCGGTTTGTATGGGACTATATATAATTATGGACTGGAATAGGAAACCAATTCCTGCATGGTTGTTGGATATACCAATATATCTTACATCATGTACCAAATTACAACCGAATGGGAAAATTTTGCTCTTTCCAAAGGTGCTCCAGAAAGTCAACGTCCTGGGGATAGGTTTATATTGGGGCCTATATATAGATTATTGAACCGATATCGTATAATTTTTGGCATGGGCGTTGAGGGCCATATATCACAGTCTTACCAGCAAGTTTACATACAGGTTTATAGGAAATTGTAATTTCGTTTATTATGTAAAGATATAATAAATAAATGCATATATATGCTTTTAGATTTGTTAAATTAATTTGAAAAACAAAGTATTGTCCATTTTCAAGAAAGATGTTTTTTATGTCTAGATTATATAACAAACAACAAGAAACATGTTTAGTTATAAGGTATAAACCTCAAGGGTTGTTAAACTTATGTGAGACCTGTGTATTAACATCACGTAGCCAAATTTCAACTGAATCAGAGATGAATTTTGGTCTTCCAAGAGGCTCCGAGGTCCAAATCTGGTGATCGTTTATATGGGGGGCTATAATATAATTATGAAGCCGATTATGGCCAATTTTTGGGCATGTCCATTAGAGACCCTAATATACTAACACTACATACCAAATTTCAGCCGGATCGATGAAATTTGTTTTCTTCTAGAGCTGCTGCAAGCCAAAATCGGGGAATCGTTTATATGGGGCTAATATAATTAATGGACCGATGTGGACCTAACCTTTTTGCATGATTGTTATGAGAGCCATATACTAACACCCGAATGTACAAAATTTCCGCCGGATCGGATGAAAATTTGCCTTCTCTTAGAGTGCTCCGCGCAAAGCAAAATCGGGGGATCGGTTTATATGGGGCTTTCATATAATTATGGGGACTCGATGTGAAGCAATTTTTGGGCATGCTTGTTAGAAGACCATATACTACACACCCATGCCCACCAAAATTTCATGCCGGAATTGATGAAATTTGCTATCTCTAGAGGACTCGCAAAAGCCAATTTTGGGGGTTCGTTTATAGGGGGCTGTTAACTGTAAAAGTTGGACCGATATGGCCCAATTTGCAATAACCATCCGACCGTACATCAATAACAACTACTTGTGCCAAGTTTCAAGTCGATAGCTTGTTTCGTTCGGAAGTTAGCGTGATTTCAACAGACGGACGGACGGACATGCTCAGATCGACTCAGAATATCACCACGACCCAGAATATATATACTTTAGGGGTCTTAGATCAATGTTTCGATGTGTTTACAGTAACGGAATGACAAAGGTTAATATACCCCAAATCCTTATGGTGGAGGGTATATAAAAAATAGCTGGAATGAGCTTAAGGGAGTCGTTCGAGAGTAAGGCGAAGCTTAATGTTGGAAGCTTTCCGCCTGGGCGTTTTCGGAAAGTAAGGTAGCACAAAAAATTATCAGTTCGATCAACCCATTCCGGAGCTTTCGGGGCTATAAATACAGCAAGAGCCACTTTCTTGCATTGTAAGACGGCGGCCAATAAATTCATTGCTGACGTAGTGATGATAAACTGGAGGTAGTGATGGACGGTGGTAAGTGCCAACTGGGTGGGGGTGAAGCGGCGTATGGAGATTGGTGTTAGTCGTCCTCGGTGGGCCTGTCTTCCCTTTGTTGTGCCTCTGACTTCTTGTAAATAGAAGAGGAAAGGGAGAGAATTACGGCTATACTAGCACTCGGATGAATGAGAAGAATCGGTATGCGGACGAACGCGTGTTAAGCAGACGAACTGCGAAAATGCGAACGAGTCGCGATAACCGGACTAACCGGCGTAAGCAGATGGACTCCCATATGCCAACGAACACGTTAGGTGAGCGGCTAGTATGAAACTTGAAGAAAGATGGGAGGATTTGATAGAGATGTGGTCGTGATAGGGAATGGATGGCGAAAGATCACTTTATATGAAATGGGTGGATGCGAACGAATGCGCTTTAGGATGAATCGTATGTTGCTCCTCCGGAAGTTTCGGGCTGCGGAATAATTCCTGCAACTTTTGAAGGGATTAAAATATCAACATAATTTATTTCTTTGTTGTGAAAGCTGAGTTGTTTTCTCCTCTGAGGCTTTGTGGTCCCTAGTGGGTCCACGGGCTGACCCTGTAGGCGTCGAAGTGGCCATCTTCGGGCTATGAAATTTTAACCTGTCAACATTCCGCGAATTTTGGGCACAGTAGTATTATGAGTGCTTCTCCTCCCAAAGATGTCAGTTTTTTCTATAGAACAAGGCAATTTGAAGAGAATCAGTAGAAAAAATAAGGATGCCACTCAAAACCAGAAATTCGAAAGTTCCAAAAATAACTGACTCTATTAAAATACTGAACTTTGTGCAAATCCGCAAAGAATATGTTGATATCTTTATCCGTTCAAAAAGTTGCAGAATTATTTCCAACAACAGAGGCGCGATTTGGAACCACTGTGCAATCGTCTCGAAAAAACCCCAATTCTTTAAGTCGGATAGTAATTGCAACCCGAAACGAGAATTTTAAGATTAAGATCTTATATTTCATATCACGCTATTACTACCTTTGGGCCCATTACGTTAGGTCCACCATCAACAACGAAACATGCAATTTCATAAATTTTGCATTTCTTTTAACCTTCAAAGGATACAATGGGAAGTTAATCGAATTTGATTATATTTTCAGGAATTCCGTAAAGCAAATGACTGGTGAATCATTGTCAATGGTAAAAGCCGTAATCTACACACCATTCCCGTCAGCTGTCACGTTACGATTATCAACAGGAACGATAATCCTCATATAGCATATGTTTGTATCGTTCTTTGAAGGCATGAATGTTTCGCCTCGTAATAAGAATTGGCGGAAGCCACATCAGGCAAAGATTAATAGGAAAAACCATTTATAGAATAACGAATGCTGGATATATTTCATCTAATACCAGATACAATCACACATTGATATTCGGATATCTCTAGCGGAAGAAAGAAAAACGTCTTAGTCATTAGCCCTCGGTAATTAATGGTATATCCCGCCGTATTAATTATAAGATGAGCACCCTACGACCGTAAGTTTATAGTATTCTTGCCGTCGCCGTGCCATCTATGATTGAAACTTACATATAACAACACGACTTTAGACCAACCACCTTTAGAGGGGTTTGGATGAAATTTTACCCGCCTTGCCAATGTATGAACGAATCTTCAAGAATGGCAAAATGCGGACACACCATTATTTGTTCGCCCTACATAGCCCTTCTGCTAAAATTATTCACGCAAATAGTTTTTGATAAAGGTTTTACGTTATGTCAGCGTGCGAATTATACTATCAGGGATCTGTGAATAACTATACTTCCCTATTTGGAATAGAATTTTAATTTATCCTGACCGCCATAACAATAATCCTTTGGATTTTAGTAAAGACATTGTATAAATAGAATTATGCTAAAAAAAAAAAGAGTTTTGTTTAATGGTCCTTCGATTTGTTCAGTAATAAGAATGTAATCCACTAATGACCTATGGTGATATATCAATGTGAGATGACTCGTTGAAATTGGGAAATGGTGATATTCACGGAAGTGGTTGCCTTATTTTGTCAAGATTTGAACCCAGAGCTTTCTAGCAACTATATATGCACCTATTCGATTATGCAGGATAATGAGGGTATCAACAATCATAAAAAATTCCAACGTAGTCGACGAAGTGTTCTTGGTGGTTGGAGTAGTCACAATGGCTTTTATTGCGATTCGGCGCAACAAATGTGGAGGGAGAAGGTAAACTATTGAACAATACTCAAGAATAACATATCACTGAAAAAAAAGCATGCCCAGTTCGCAAAGATTTTGTTTTTACTCTAAAAATTTTGGTAGATGATCCGTAGCCAAAAAGCAAGCGTAGAATACAAGTAAAGGACACTTTTAAGACACAAGATTCCTCTTTTAAATTTGGGTTTGTGTACTTGCTTCTAGTTAGAAGCAAATTAAATTTTTTTTTTTTTTTCAGGCTTTTTTTTCTTCAATATGCTATCAAGTCCTTTGAAAAAAGACGAGTATACGACAAACTTTATTTTCCAAATTCAGTCTCGACTTGTCCAAAGACCCAATCGTAGGGTCGGTTTATATGGGAACTATAATCAAAAACCGATATAGGCCACATGTTCAAACATGACATTCCGATTGGCTTCATTATTTAAGCTGTACCGTGATTACAACAGCCAGACGGATGAACATGGTATATGTCGTCTTAGAATTTCACGCACTGATGAAGAATATATATAGGTTATATATAGTCGGAAATCGATATTTGATGTCTTGGACACGTAAACGGAATTATACACCTAATCACCACCAATTCTAAATGAAATAGAGTGTAACGGTATAAAAAATATTAAATCAATAATGGTTGGGAGACAGGCTGGTTTCGGATTCCACATCCTCATCAGTTCCCTATATTGGAACGATTAACTCAATTCAATTATTAGACTTTACTTTTTAATACTAGAGAAAGAAGCATTTAACAAAATCCAACATGTCGCCAAAAATAAATGTAGTAGAATGAATAATTATTCTATTCTATGACATTGAAGGGATTCCAAAATGAATAAGTCTACATTAGATTTCATACGAAGGTACGACGATAGGCGAGATTTATTTTTCTGCAAATTTTTTCAAATCGATCATAACACAGAACAAAAAATACTGTAAGTGGGGTCAGAAGAATTCTAATCCCTTAAATAGAATGCATTTTTTTGTTTAGTGACATAGAAGATGAATTTTCCATGTGATAAAGTTTGTTTCTTTGTCGCAAAAAGTCGTATAGAACCTGTTTCAATGAAATTCACTAATGGTCAACTTGACTTTAACAATTCTGAAAAAAAATTCTTCAAAATTAATGAATTGTCTTAAATTTTGTTTTCTTTTGAACATCGATGAATACAAGCAAACAAGCGTTCAAAAATAATACATCGCATATTTCATCACTTTATGTCTTAAATACGATTTTTACTTGAAACATTACATAATTTCAACTTGAAGTCGAGTAGAATTTAATGTATTCATAATAAACGATTTATAAATGAACTTTGATAGCACATAAAGAAAGCAGAAATACGAACAAGTATAATAATTCTACCGGGAATATTCAATATTTTTTGATAATATCTGGCGTGATGCTGGGTTGGTAATACTGTTTTAGTTAAAAATTTTTAAAAATATTGAAAATTTCTAAATTAAACGAAAAGTTTTCGTCTCCTGTGTGGGTTCACGATGTTTTTCAGTAGTATGTTTCACATGAGCCAACATGGTTGCAGGTGAACATTTTTTCATGTCAATAACTAAGTTTATCGTGCTGTAAATTGTGCACGGGACAGTCGTCTTTTAAACTGCAGCAGGTTTAAGTTGGCAGATGGGCTTCACATCAGCCCCATGTTTCCGATAGATGCAGCATGGTAGCCGCAAATTTTTGTTACCGATTTGACTTTGATACAACATGCCTCTATAGAAGCGGAATCTGCCGATTTAACTTCTTGAGAAGCATGAATAAGCTTGCAGTTTAAATCTGATTTGCTTAAAAATTTTGAAATCAGAGATATTATTTAGTTCATAAAGAAACTATGTGTTATTATACCCTAAACCACCATAGTGGATGACAGGGTAATAAAAGTTTGATTCGCCGAAAAAAATGTGCCTACCAGAAATATTGGACTTTTAGGGAGCCATAAAATATATACCGATACGGCTTCAGTAATCCACTCTCCTTAGTCGATTCTAGCGTTTGGTGTCCGTTCACGCGTCCGTCCTGTCCATCGTATTTGTTGGTTCACGAGGATTCGCGGTCCGCAATTATTAACCGATTTTGATGAAATTTGGTAACAGGGTGAGTTTGTTTTGGCACAAGAGGCACCGAACGCTATTGATTTGAAAGAAATCGAATTAATATTTAGATTATAGCTCCCATATATATGTATCACCCGATTTCGACAAATGGGTCCAGCGTTGCGCGTTTTTCAAACGGAAGCGTCACCAAATTGGCAAAAAGGTAGTCTTTTCCATCGCCCTCAAGTCTGCAAAATTTCAATCCAAAATCGGTTCAGATTTTAGATATAGCTCTCACATATATATGTGTATCGCACGATTTTCCCTCAAATTTGGCCACAAACCATTTATTTATCAACCGAATCTTACTCAAAGTTGGCTAAATAAATAAATCTTCTATAGCACTACTATATGTGGCACAAAAATCATCGAAATCGGTTACAGATTTAGTCTATAGCTCCCATATATATGTACCGCCCGATTTTTCTAAATTTGCCATAACACCAGCTATTTATCAACCGATCTTACTAAAAGTTGGCTAAATCCAGTCCGCTCTATAGTACTAACTAATTGCAAAATTTCATCGAAATCGGTTCTAAATTTATGATATAGCTCCCATAATAATGTATCGCCCGATTTTCCCCAAATTCTTTGGCCATCAGAACCCATCTATTTATTAATCCGATCTACTAAAAGTTGGCTAGATCCAGTTCCTCTATAAGTAAGCTAACTAATAATGATGCAAGAATTCTCATCGAAATCGGGTATCAGATGTAGAATATAGTTCCCATAATATGTAATACCCGATTTGGAAAATTCGACAATCTAATAACCTTGTGCAAGATTTGAGTAAGATCAAGTTAAGATGAAGGCCTGTATTGTCAACATAGGTTATTTAGGGTCGAATTTTCCAAAATCGGTGTGATTACATATATGGGAACTATATGCTACATCTGAACGCGATTCGATGAAATTTTGGGCACATATAGTTAGTAACTATAGAGATGGAATTAGCCAACTTTTAGTAAGATCGGTAATTAAATAAGGGTTGTCTATGGCCAAATTTGGGAAAATCGGGCCGATACATATATGGGAGCTATATCTAAAGTTTGAACCGATTTCGATGAAATTTGCACATATAAGTTAGGTTACTCATAGAAGGACGCGATCTAGGGCCACTTTAGTAAGGATCGTCTGATAAATAAGGGTGTATGGCCAAAGAATTTTAGAAAATCGGGCGGTACATATATTATGGGAGCTATAGCTAAATCTGAAACGCGATTTGCGATGATTTTTTGCACAATATAGTGTTAGTGGCTATAGAAGATTATATTAGCACAACTTTGAGTAAGATCGGTCTGATAAATAAAGTTTTGTGCCCAAATTTGGAAAATGCGTGCGATACAATATAATGAGAGCTATTATCTAAATCTGACCGATTTGGATGAAATTTGCAGACTTAAGGGCGATGGAAGAATTACCCTTTTGCCAAATTTAGGTGACGTTCGTTTGAAAAAGCGCGCAACGTGACCCCATTTGTCGAAATCGGGTGATACGATATATAATGGGAGCTTATCTAAATATAATCCGATTTTCCAAATTCAATTAGCGTTCGTCCTTGTGCCCAAAAACTCCCCTGGTACCAAAATTTCATCAA
The DNA here is from genome assembly GCA_003123925.1 of Haematobia irritans. Classification (NCBI taxonomy): domain Eukaryota; kingdom Metazoa; phylum Arthropoda; class Insecta; order Diptera; family Muscidae; genus Haematobia; species Haematobia irritans. The sequence continues at coordinate 25,547 of PGFW01006784.1, forward strand.
AATCGTTAATAATTGCGACCGGAATCCTGTGAACACAAATACATGGACAGACCGGACGTACGGACACCAAAACGCTAGATTCGACTCAGGAGGATGAATTCTGAACCGATCGTATATATTTTTATGGTCTAAAATCAATATTTCTGGTAGGCACATTTTTGCCAATTTTGCAAAAACTTATTATACCCTGACCACTATGTGGTTTAGCGGGTATAATAACCAGTTCTATGAACCTAAAATATCTCTGATTTCTAAATTTAAGGCAAATCAGATGTAAATTGCAGCTATCATGCTCTCAAGAAGTTAAATCGGCAGATCCGCTCTATAAGAGGCATGTATCAAGCAAACTCGACAAAATTGGCGGCTATCCAGTGCTGCTCTATCGAAACATGGCTGATGAAGCCCACTGGCAACTTAACCTGCTGCAGTTAAAAGACGACTGTGTGGCACAATTTCAGCACGAATAACTTAGTTATTGACATGAAAATGTCACCTCAACCATTGTTGGCTCAGTGAACTATAACTGAAAAAAACAGTGAACGCCACCATGGACGAAAACTTTCGTTAATTTTTAGAAATTTCAAAATATTTTTTAAAAATTTTTTAACTAAACAGTATTACAAACGCCAGCATCACGCCGATATCTCAAAAGTATCTGAATATCGGTGAATATATACTTGTTCTATTTTTGTTCTTTAAATGTGCTAATCAAAGTCATTTAAGAATCGTTTAATGAATACATTAATTCTACTCAGACTTCAAGTTGAAATTATTAAATGTTTCAAGTAAATCGTATTTAAAATAACGTGTGTGAAATGCCAATGTATTAATTTTTTGACGCTGTTTTTTTGCCTGTTTATTCACGATGTCAAAAGAAACAAATTTAAAGACAATTTCATTAATTTTGAAGAATGTTTTTTCAAGAAATTGTTAAAGTCAAGTTGAGCATGAGTGAATTCATTGAAAGTTTATCGACTTTTTGACAAAGAAACAAACTGTTTATATTCTAGGAAATTCATCCTCATATGCTAAACAAAAAAGATGCATTCCTTTTTTATTAGATGAGGATTTAGAATTTCTGACCCCACCTACAGTATTTTTGTCTGTGTATGATCGATTTTGAAAATTGCAGAAAAAAAATTCGCGCCCTTCGTCGTAACCTCGTATGAATCCAGATGTAGACTTAGTTCATTTGAATCCCTTCAATGTCATAGAATAAATAATTATTCATTCTACTACATTTATTTTTTGGACATGTTGGATTTTTAAAGCTCTTTCTCTAGTATTAAAAGAAAGTATAAAATAAATTGAATTGAGTAGATCGTCCAATATAGGGAACTGATTGAGCGAGTGGAAATCCGAAACAGCGTTCTTCCCCACCGATTTTGATTAATATTTTTATAACCCACCATCATAGAAGGGGGGTGATAGGGAGTATAGATTCCGTGTGTAAGACATCGAAATATCGATTTCCCGACTGAAATATAAACCTATTGATATATTCTTCATCAGGTGAAATTCTAAACGAACATAACCATGTTCATGCCGTCTGCTGTTGTAATCACGCGCTACAGTCTAATAATGAAGCAAATCGATGTCCAAGTTTGAAAGATGGGCTGATATCGTTTTGATATAGTTCCCATATAAACCGACCTACGATTTGGGGTCTTGAAGTCCGAGACTGAATTTGGAAAATAAAGTTTCGTAACTCGTTTTAAAGGACTTTGATAGCATATGAAGAAAAAAAGCTGAAAAAAAAAGAAAAATTAAAAGTTTGCTTCCTAGAAGCAAGTACACAAAACCAAATTTAAAAGAGATTGTGTCTTAAAAGTGTCCTTACTGTAATTCTTACGCTTCTTTGCTCGGAATCATTACCAAAATTTTAGAGTAAAACAAAATCTTGGAAGCTGGGCATGCCTTTTTTTCAGTGATGTTAATCCAGCGAGAACAATAAGTATAAGCTAAAAACTAAGCCTCATTATTAAAAGTACAAGATAGTACGTTTATCGTAATGATTTTTGTACCATAAATTAGTAGTTCTGAGTATTGTTCAATAGTTACCTTCTCCCTCCACATTTGTTGCACGAATCGCAATAAAAGCCATTGATACTCCAACCACCAAGAACATTGTCGACTACGCTGGGATTTTTTAGATGTTGATACCCTCATATCCTGCATATCGAATAGGTGCATATAGTTGCTAGAAAGCTTGGGTTCAAATCTTGACAAATAAGGCAACCATTCCGTGATATCACCATTCCCAATTTCACGAGTCATCTCACATTGATAATCACCATAGG
>PGFW01006790.1:15283-26081 GCA_003123925.1 Haematobia irritans
TTTAAAAATTTATAAAGAATCCGGTCACAGCAGCCAGAGTTTTATAGCCGATTTGCTTGATAATTTTGTAGCAAACAAATAACACTTAGTCGTATAGTCCAAAGGTGCCAAAAAATTTGTATTGGAAATCCGGTTCAAATTTAGATATAGCTCCCATTATATATCTTTTCGCCCGATTATGGACTAATATGGTGCAAGATTCTCCGTCGCAGGCGAAAGGTAAAAAAAATTAAAATTTATAAAATCGTATAATTTATTCTACATTGTTTGTATTACAGAAAAAGGTGCTAAGAACTAAAAAACTTTGCGGAAGTGAGAAAGATGTGAGAGAAATGCAATTAACCAGAAACAATTTTTTTGATAGTCTTTATGAAATTGTTTTTTACATCCTGGAAAGAATAAACCGTTTAATCACAAAAAAGTAATATACTTTTCTTCTAAATACACTTCCTTTCAACGAAAAGCAAATGAGAAACGAACTTTGTTTGTCTAAAATTTCTTTTGGGAGGAAAGAATTATTTTTTTGCGTGTAGTACGTGAAGAAAAAAGCTGAAAAGACGAATAAATTTAGCTTTGTTTCTAGAATCAAGTACACAAAACTCAAATTTAAAAGAGAATTGTGTCTTAAAATTGTCCTTACTTCAATTCTCCGCTGCTTTCGTTCGGAATCAATACCAAAATCTTTGGAACCGGACATGCTCTTTTTCAGTGTAGATACTCTCAGAGATATCATCGAAATATTTGCGGCATCCTTTAGAAAAAAAGTCAACGAAAAATTCAATTACTTTATTTAAATTCATCACAATTGATTTTAGTTCAATTTTGTCATAATATGAGAAAATGTTGCTTATTTTATTTGTTTTTTTTTTCTACAAGTAAGTACACAATTTTACAAATTTAAAATTCGCACAAAATATATGCATGTTTTTTCTAAAATTGAATGAATTATACATTAATTATGTTCCTAAGTCTCTAAATTTTTACTCCAATTATTTCCTTCAAAAATATGAAATTTTCTTAAACCAACAAAAAAAATGACGAAAAGTATTAATTACAACTTGATACAAATGTGTTGGCAAATTAGTAAAATATTTTTAGTAATTTTTTATACCCTCACCATAGGATGGGGGGTATATTTTATTTGTCATTCCGTTTGTAACATCGAAATATTGCTCTAAGACCCCAAAAGTATATATATATATATATATATATATAATAATATATATATATATATATATATATATATATATATAATATATATATAATATATATATATATATATATATATATATATATATATATATTATATATTTATATTATATATATATATATATATATATATAATATATATATATATATATACTGGGTCGTGGTGAAATTCTGAGTCGATCTGAGCATGTCGCCGTCGTCGTCCGTCTGTTAAAATCACGCTAACTTCCGAACGAAACAAGCTATCGACTTGAAACTTGGCACAAGTAGTTGTTATTGATGTAGGTCGGATGGTATTGCAAATGGGCCATATCTGTCCACTTTTTCGTATAGCCCCCATATAAACGGACCCCCAAATTTGGCTTGCGAGGCCTCTAAGAGAAGCAAATTTCATCCGATCCGGCTGAAATTTGGTACATGGTGTTAGTATATGGTCTCTAACAACCATGCAAAAATTGGTTCACATCGGTCCATAATTATATATAGCCCCCATATAAACCGATCCCCCGATTTGGCTTGCGGAGCCTCTAAGAGAAGCAAATTTCATCCGATCCGTCTGAAATTTGGTACATGGTGTTAATATATGGTCTCTGACAACCATGCAAAAATTGATCCATATCGGTCCATAATTATATATAGCCCCCATATAAACCGATCACCAGATTTGACCTCCGGAGCCTCTTAGAAGACCAAAATTCATATGATTCAGTTGAAATTTGGTACGTGATGTTAATATATGGCCTCAAACACCCATGCAAAATTCGGTCGATATCGGTCCATAATTATATATAGGCCCCATATAAACCGATCCCCAGATTTGACCTCCGGAGCCCCTTGGAAGAGCAAAATTCTTCCCATTCGGTTGAAATTTGGTACATGATGTTAGTATAAGGTATCCAACAACCATGCAGGAATTGGTTCCTATCAGTCCATAATAATATATAGCTCCCATATAAACCGATCCCCAGATTTGGCTTCCGGTGCCTTTTGGAGAAGCAAAATTCATCCGATCTGGTTGAAATTAGGTACGTGGTGGTAGCATATGATATTTAATAACCATGTGAGTTGACATTTGTGGATGACAGTCTTTCGTAGAAGTTTCTACGCAATCCATGGTGGAGGGTACATAAGATTCGGCCTGGCCGAACTTACGGCCGTATATACTTGTTTTTATATTTCCTTTCATTATAATTTCACTTTATTTTGGTGTATTCACTTGTTTAATTCAAAGTCAACTTTTTTTGTTAAGAGTTTTTTTAATAGAAAGTCCTTTAATCGAAAAAGTCGATTTCCGACTCCGATATTACCTCCTGCCGACGGAGAAATCACCGACCGTCATAGCTCTTTCTCTAGAATCCGCGGACATTCCCACTCCAGTACAAGGAAAAAAACATAACTCGATAGAAAATTATTCTACCCATATTCTAGTATCAGGCAATTTGCATACTCACTACATCCTTATGTACATTAATTAAAACTTAATATCAGACAAATTGGATGGACATTTATTTAAGAGACAGCTCAAAAAACAAAGTGAATCATTCATACACTGAAAAAACAGTGAACCCACCAGGAAGAAAACTTTTGGTTAATTTTAGAAAATTTTGGATATTTTTAGAAAATTTTAACTAAACAGTATTACAAACGCTGCATCATGCCGATATCACAAAAATAAGTAAATATTTTTCGACAAATTCAAGAAAATTTATTAGACATAATTAATTTTTTTCACATGTTAAAGAAAATTTTGTAGTTTGAAGGAAAAAATTGGAAATTGCAAGAATGTCTTTAGTGACATACGGAGTTCATGATGGACGCATTTGTAGTAAAAGTTACAAATTTAAAGAAATAATGAACTATTTTGTAAGAAATACGAATTTAGTAAATCTTTATGCTTTTTCCCGTTTTTTTAGTTAATTTAACTAATGTACGCAAAAAATTATTAGAGTAAAGAAACTTTCTCCAAACATAATAAATCCATGAACTAAAATAAAGTTAAATTGGCTTTAGTGAAATAGAGAGTTCACTTTTTTTGTGTGTACCATAGAACTTTAAAAACGGATTAACACAATTTAAATTTCTACTTCAAGTAGAAATTATTTTATGATTCAAATATAAAGCGACGGTAAAAATTCCTAAGAGTGTTGAATACATTTTCGATTTATACTCAAGCTAAATCAGTTCAACAGAATGATCTTTTATATAGAATACACTTTCTTAAGTGTAATCACCTAACTATAAGAACAAAACGACAAGGATTTTTTATTATATTGGACAAGTTTCTCTTCTATGCTAGTAAACTGCACTCGATTTTAAGAACAAAAACAAAATAATGACCTAATATGAAAGATAATTGCGATTACACAATGTTATACAAATAAAGACATTTTAATAAAAAGAAAGATTATAATCTTTGCTTTATAAAAACTGTTTTTCTTTGTGTTTGTTTCGTTGAAGTCGTATGTCTTTGAAGTAAGGCGAATTTTCTTGTAGTAAAGAAACGCATTTTTTATTTACATAAATATTCTTTCAAATAACTGGGATAATTTATGATACAAAGTTTAGAATATAGGCTATGATTTATATTCGGTGTTTTAAACTGATATTTATCTGTACATGAATAGCTTTCTAAGCATATTGCAAAAGGAGTACGAAAATTCGATAAACTTTACCCTAATTTTAATTTTATGGAGCTTATCTCCCTAAAAAATTTCTTTATTTTAAAGAAGGAGCATCTTTTACTTTTCAACTTCCTTACACTTAAAAGTTAAAAAGCATACTCGATTCATTGATTTTCCCCCATATTCATAAAAGTTAACATAAACTTTATACCTAATATTACCATACAAATTCATTCGATAAACTGTCAATATATTATTATGAATATGGGCATTTGTTTTTACACTACTGATTTTGGTAATGATTCCGAGCCAAAGAAGCGGAGAATTAATTTTCGTGCATTTCAAATAATATTTAATCAAAGTTAATTCTGAAAAATTGATACACCCATAGAAATAATCCTGGTTCGAATCTCGCAATGGACAATTTTTTATCATTGTTATACCTTTTTAAAAAGTTTTATTACACCTTTTCAGCTCTTTGAATAAAAAAATGGGAATTTCATCTTCAACACAATTATTTTGTTTTTAAATCGTACTCCGTATCATTGTTAAGAATATTAAATTACACTTTCTCAATTTTACACTTAATTTACGTTATAAATTACTCTATTTATACGTCTAACAATATTTCTGCTATTGTGACTCGTTTCAATACCGCTTGTCTACTCCAAATTTCATGAACGAACACAGTTCATGAAATTGTGAACGTCAGTTACTGAAACCATGAACATTCTGTTTTGATTTTTCGCGAACGTCATGTCATGAACAATTAAATTCGTGAAAAATCAAAACAATTTTTTTAAGTAATAATAAAAAAAAAATAATTTTTACACATTTTACAGTACATACATAATTGCGCTCATTTTTTTAATGTCGCAGAATAATTAACCATGAATGACTAAACTATCGTGTTTAGTTTAAATCGATGACCAATTTGGACATGAATTAAATCAAGGTGTAACACAGGGGCAACACAATTTTACAGAAACGAAATCACCCTTAAAGAAATCTGAAGTAGTTCTTATCTTAAAATGGAAAAGATTTAAAAAATAGTTTAGATTATTTTTAGAAAAATTTGTAACTAGCAGCTATTAAAAAAGCTGACATCACGCCGAATCACTTTTTAATTTTCAAGTCAATTTTGTTTTGAACAAATTCAAGATAATTTATTGATAAATTTATTTTTTTTACTTTTTAAATAAAATTTTATAGTTTGGAAGAAAAAATTGAGTGTCAAAATTGCAAGAGGGGCGCATTGTTAAGTAAAAATTACAATTTAAAGAAATAATAACATAAATAATGTTAAAGTACGAATTTAGTAATATTTATGTTAATTTGTGTACTAACTAATATGGAAACTTTCTCCAAACATAATAATTCCATGAACTAAAATAAAATTAATTTGGCTTTATTGATTTTAGAGGGTTTGCATTTTTTGATGTGTAAAATTCAAATGTTTGTCTTTATTTTATCGATGATTACTAATAATGGAAAGTATTACGGAAAATACACTTTAACCCCCATTTCGATGATGCTCCGTTAGTGCCTCGCTAGCTAACGAACTTTTAAACCGTACTACGAACATAACATATCTGTCTTTTTGCCTATGTATTCCACATACCACTTACACTGAAAGATTTCATGTCTTTAAACTACGAATGCAAATTTTGCTTAGCATAGGAGACGCATTTCACTAATAGCTTTTTTCCTTGTCCAAAAGTCGATAAAGTTTTCAATGAAGTCGTATTGTCCTTATAATTAAGTGATTTGACTTTAAAATTGGGTATCATAACATGAAAGAAAAACATTTTGGGCTAATTTCTAATTCTTTAAAATTAATGAAATTGTCTTTAAATTTGTTGTCTTTTTGCATCTGGACTACAAAGCACAAAATCGTTCAAATATAGGACATGTTTTTTAACACTTCATTTTAAAGACGCTTTTTACTTGAAACATAGCATAATTTCTACTGGAAGTAGTGTCTGAATTTGGAAAATAAAGTTGTCGTTAACTTGTTTTTAAAGGACTTTTATAGCTTATGAAGAAAAAAAGTTGAACAAACGAAAAATTAAATTTTGCTTCCTAGAGTCAAGTACACAAAATCTTACTTGAATTCTCCGTTTCTTTGGCTCGGAATCAATACCAAAATGTTTAAAGTAAAGGCAAAATCTTTGGAACCGGGCATGCTTTTTTCAGTGTAGGAACTAAACTACTCAAATTTTTTCAGTTAAAGTTAACCGGAGAGAAAATATTTGCAAATTACTTTCCGTTAATTTGCAGTTAAAGCTTAAAGGAGCTATATGAAAATTACCGTAAATATTATTTTTAGTTGAAATTTGATGTCAATAATACTCAACAACAAATTTATGTTCCCATTTTAATTTAATTATATATAAATAATGATATTCTCTAACTAAAAAGAATCTTTAAAATTGATTTCCAATATGTTTCCTATTTTTTAAATCTTTTCCATTTTAAGATAAGAACTACTTCAGATTTCTTTAAGGGTGATTTCGTTTCTGTAAAATTGTGTTGCCCCTGTGTTACATCCTTGATTTAATTCATGTCCAAATTGGTCATCGATTTAAACTAAACACGATGTTTAGTCATTCATGGTTAATTATTCTGCGACATTAAAAAAATGAGCGCAATTATGTATGTACTGTAAAATGTGTAAAAATTATTTTTTTTTATTATTACTTAAAAAAATTGTTTTGATTTTCACGAATTTAATGTTCATGACATGACGTTCGCGAAAAATCAAAACAGAATGTTCATGGTTTCAGTAACTGACGTTCAACAATTTCGTGAACTGTGTCGTTCATGAAATTTGGAGTAGACAAGCGGTATTGAAACGAGTCACAATAGCAAGAAATATTGTTAGACGTATAAATAGAGTAATTTATAACGTAAATTAATGTAAAATTGAGAAAGTGTAATTTAATATTCTTAACAATGATACGGAGTACGATTTAAAAACAAAAAATAATTTGTTTGAAGATGAAATTCCCATTTTTTTATTCAAAGAGAGCTGAAAGGTGTAATAAAACTTTTTAAAAAGTATAACAATGATAAAAAATTGTCCATTGCGAGATTCGAACCAGGATTATTTCTATGGTGTATCAATTTTTCAGAATTAACTTTGATTAATAATTATTTGAAATGCACGAAAATAATTCTCCGCTTCTTTGGCTCGAATCATTACCAAATCAGTAGTGTAAAAAACAAATGCCCATATTCATAATAATATTTGACAGTTTATCGAATGAATTTGTATGGTAATATTAGGTATAAAGTTTATGTTAACTTTTATGAATATGGGGGAAAATCAATGAATCGAGTATGCTTTTTAACTTTTAAGTGTAAGGAAGTTGAAAAGTAAAAGATGCTCCTTCTTTAAAATAAAGAAATTTTTTAGGGAGATAAGCTCCATAAAATTAAAAATTAGGGTAAAGTTATCGAATTTTCGTACTCCTTTTGCAATATGCTTAGAAAGCTATTCATGTACAGATAAATATCAGTTTAAAACACCGAATATAAATCATAGCCTAATATTCTAAACTTTGTATCAATAATTATCCCAGTTATTTTGAAAGAATTTTATGTAAATAAAAAATGCGTTTCTTTACTACAAGAAATTTCGCCTTACTTCAAAGACATACGACTTCAACGAAACAAACAAAAGAAAACAGTTTTTAAAAGCAAAGATTATAATCTTTCTTTTATTAAAATGTCTTTATTTGTATAACATTGTGTAATCGCAATTATCTTTCATATTAGTCATTATTTTGTTTTTGTTCTTAAAATCGAGTGCGAGTTTTACTAGCATAGAAGAGAAACTTGTCCAATATAATAAAAAATCCTTGTCGTTTTGTTCTTATAGTTAGGTGATTACACTTAAGAAAGTGTATTCTTATAGTATTTCTGTTGAACTGATTTAGTTGAGTATAAATCGAAAATGTATTCAACTCTTTAGGAATTTTACCGTCGCTTTATATTTGAATCATAAATAATTTCTACTTGAAGTAGAAATTTAAATTGTTGTTAATCCGTTTTTAAGTTCTTGGTACACACAAAAAGTGAACTCTCTATTTCACTAAAGCCAATTTAACTTTATTTTAGTTCATGGATTTATTATGTTTGGAGAAAGTTTCCTTTACTCTAATAATTTTTTGCGTACATTAGTTAAATTAACTAAAAACGGGATAAAGCATAAAGATTTACTAAATTCGTATTTCTTACAAAATAGTTCATTATTTCTTTAAAATTTTGTAACTTTTACTACAAATGCGTCCATCATGAACTCCTGTAATGCACATTCTTGCAATTTCCAATTTTTTCCTTCAAACTACAAAATTTTCTTTAACTGTGAAAAAATTAATTATGTTAATAAATTTTCTTGAATTTGTCGAAAAATATTTACTTATTTTTGTGATATCGGCGTGATGCCAGCGTTTGTAATACTGTTTAGTTAAAATTTTCTAAAAATATCCAAAATTTTCTAAAATTAAACCAAGTTTTCTTCCTGGTGGGTTCACTGTTTTTTCAGTGTATGAATGATTCACTTTGTTTTTTGATGTAGAAATAAATGTCCATCCAATTTGTCTGATATTAAGTTTTAATTAATGTTACATAAGGATGTAGTGAGTATGCAAATTGCCTGATACTAGAATATGGGTAGAATAATTTTCTATCGAGTTATGTTTTTTTTCCTGTACTGGAGTGGGAATGTCCGCGGATTCTAGAGAAAGAGCTATGACGGTCGGTGATTTCTCCGTCGGCAGGAGGTAATATCGGAGTCGAAAATCGACTTTTCGATTAAAGGACTTTCTATTAAAAAACTCTTAACAAAAAAAGTTGACTTTGAATTAAACAAGTGAATACACCAAAATAAAGTGAAATTATAATGAAAGGAAATATAAAAACAAGTATATACGGCCGTAAGTTCGGCCAGGCCGAATCTTATGTACCCTCCACCATGGATTGCGTAGAAACTTCTACGAAAGACTGTCATCCACCAATTTCAACTCACATGGTTATTAAATATCATATGCTACCACCACGTACCAAATTTCAACCAGATCGGATGAATTTGCTTCTCCAAAAGGCACCGGAAGCCAAATCTGGGGATCGGTTTATATGGGAGCTATATATTATTATGGACTGATAGGAACCAATTCCTGCATGGTTGTTGGATACCTATAACTAACATCACGTACCAAATTTCAACCGAATGGGAAGATTTTGCTCTTCCAAGGGGCTCCGGAGGTCAAATCTGGGGATCGGTTTATATGGGGCCTATATATAAATATGGACCGATATCGACCAAATTTTGCATGGGTGTTTGAGGCCATATATTAACATCACGTACCAAATTTCAACTGAATCAGATGAATTTTGGTCTTCTAAGAGGCTCCGGAGGTCAAATCTGGTGATCGGTTTATATGGGGGCTATATATAATTATGGACCGATATGGACCAATTTTTGCATGGTTGTTAGAGACCATATATTAACACCATGTACCAAATTTCAGACGGATCGGATGAAATTTGCTTCTCTTAGAGGCTCCGCAAGCCAAATCGGGGGATCGGTTTATATGGGGGCTATATATAATTATGGACCGATGTGAACCAATTTCTGCATGGTTGTTAGAGACCATATACTAACACCAAGTACCAATTTTCAGCCGGATCGGATGAAATTTGCTTCTCTTAGAGGCCTCGGCAAAGCCAAATTTGGGGGTCCGTTTATATGGGGGCTATACGAAAAAGTGGACAGATATGGCCCATTTGCAATACCATCCGACCTACATCAATAACAACTACTTGTGCCAAGTTTCAAGTCGATAGCTTGTTTCGTTGCGGAAGTTAGCGTGATTTTAACAGACGACGGACGAACCGACGGACATGCTCAGATCAAACTCAGAATTTCACCACGACCCAGAATATTATATATATATATATATTATATATATTATATATATATATATAATAAATATATATATATAATATATATATATAATTAATATATATATATAATATATATATATATATATATATTATATATATAATATATATAATATATATATATATATATATATATATATACTATATATTATTTACTTTGGGGTCTTAGAGCAATATTTCGATCGTGTACAAAACGGAATGACAAATAATAATATACCCCCCATCCTATGGTGAGGGTATAAAAAATTACTAAAATATTTTACTATTTGCAACACATTTGTATCAAGTTGTAATTAATACTTTTCGTCATTTTTTTTGTTGGTTAAGAAAATTTCATATTTTGAAGGAAATAATTGGAGTAAAAAATTTAGAGACTTAGGAACATAATTAATGTATAATTCATTCATTTTAGAAAAACATGCATTATTTTGTGCGAATTTTAAATTTTGTAAAATTGTGTACTTTACTTGTAGAAAAAAAAAACAAATAAAATAAGCAACATTTTCTCATATTTGACAAAATTGAACTAAAATCAATTGTGATGAATTTAAATAAAGTAATTGAATTTTTCGTTGACTTTTTTTCTAAAGGTATGCCGCAAATATTTCGATGATATCTCTGAGAGTATCTACACTGAAAAAGAGCATGTCCGGTTCCAAAGATTTTGGTATTGATTCCGAACGAAAGCAGCGGAGAATTGAAGTAAGGACAATTTTAAGACACAGATTCTCTTTTAAATTTGAGTTTTGTGTACTTGATTCTAAGAAACAAAGCTAAATTTATTCGTCTTTTCAGCTTTTTTCTTCACGTACTACACGCAAAAAAATAATTCTTTCCTCCCAAGAAATTTTAGACAAACAAAGTTCGTTTCTCATTTGCTTTTCGTTGAAAGGAAGTGTATTTAGAAGAAAAGTATATACTTTTTGTGATTAACGTTTATTCTTTTCCAGGAATGTAAAAAACAATTTCAATAAAGACTAACTCAAAAAAATTTTTTCGTG
>PGFW01006793.1:0-14579 GCA_003123925.1 Haematobia irritans
GCCTTCTTACGCAGTAAGAGCTTGCAGGTTGCCAGAAGACAGATTCTAGTTCCCCGGTATGTTCCTATGGCCAGGCACCCATATTAGGTGAATATTGTGCTGCTCAGCCATCTCTTGAGAGACTTGCGGCACTCGATGGCCGTTTTCGAGTTAAGGAACACAGAGTCAAAGGATTTTATTGCAGGTTGACTGTCTGAGTATATATTAATGCCAACATTTTTGAACATTACTTCTCAGCCAATTCGCCACCTCTCTTATTGTTAATATTTCAGCCTGAAAAGCACTACAGGTGACTGTTAGCAATATAGATCGGATGGTATTGCAAATGAGCCATAATGGGTCACTGTTAGGTGTAGACCCCATAGAAATCGTCCACTTTTTGGACACGATGCAACACTACCTGTCTCTTATAGCCACCTTGGTGCAATGGTGAGCATGCCCGCCTTGCATACACAAGGTCGTTGGTTCGATTCCTGCTTCGACCGAACACCAAAAAGTTTTTCAACGGTGGATTATCCCACCTCAGTAATGCTGCTGACATTTCTGAGGGTTTGAAAGCTTCTCTTAAGTGGTTTCAGTGCAATTTGGAAAGCCGTTCGGACTCGGCTATAAAAAGGAGGTCCCTTGTCATTGAGCTTGATATGTAATCGGACAGCACTCAGTGATAAGAGAGAAGTTCACAAATGTGGTATCACAATGGACTGAATAGTCTAAGTGAGCCTGATACATCGGGCTGCCACCTAACCTAACCTAATAAAAAGAAATGGTACGAATGTTAAACGATTTTTTAAGATTTAAATGCTGAAGGGCTCTAACGATAGCCACTTGGGATATCCATTGAATCTGATTTCGAATAAACTTTATTTTCGTATGCAATAGATCAAATTGCTTTTGTAAGCTTTTAAACAATAAAGTGGCATTAAATCTATCAGCTGTCAGACGGAAAACGATTTAGATATGATGGCAACCTAAGGAAGGCCGCATTGCATATCAGCCACCCTGTAATTTAATTTCAAATTCTCTTTTTGTGCCCCAATCTAATTAGAAATAAAAATATTTTCATAGCTTTTCAAGGAAATAAGAAGCTTAGTACATCACTTCAAGCTTACCAATGTGATTATAACCGGGTATCATGATTTACGGAAGAAAAATTCATAGAGAAAATTCTTGTTTGCAGGAAACGGAAGCCCACACTATCAAAAGTATATGAGGAGAAAAAAAAACTACCAGCACCAAATTTACATCCCCTAAGATATCACGAATGTAAAGAACAAACGTTAACAACCCTTCAAGGATGCAAACTCAGCAAAATAACGAGAAATCTTGGCACGACCACCAAAAAAAAAAAAATTAAAAAATTCAATAGTTTTGGCGGTACTTGAAGCAAAAAACGAAAAAGACACAAAAAAATCTTAATAGCAATTTTTGGTTACCTAACCAAGGATGATGTTGGGGACTTTACTCAAGCTGCTATTTTTTATATGGGGCCGGCACACGCACAGAAAAAACATGTTTGGACATGGTTGCCGCATCCATTTAATGCTTATATAGAGTATGTAATTGTCGCGAAAACCATGTATTTTGTCTTTGTAAAAATAATTTTCGAGCGGAGAAAAATATATGTTGGCAATAAGCATTTAAATGGTTCTCAAATGCCGCAAACATGTTCTATTATTTAAATGATAGAATTTGAGACCATTATATGGTCAGGAAAATCATGTACCTGACCATTCAATTTTTTTTTACTTTTTTGGCAAGAAAAAAGTATTTTTATAGTTTACGTATAGACATGTCTACAACCATTACATGGCCATAAAGACCATGTACATTGTTTTCGTGACCATTTAATTTTTTAATTTTTTTGCAGCGACAAGAATTTTATAAAAACATTGAGCAGGTACACACGATTTTCATTTTGCGCGTCAGTCGTGTGTTGATTGTTTCTTGGAATGGACGGAGAATACGGAATTATTGTGTTTTGTGTTAATTTATTTATTCAGAAATGGCACGTGGTTTTATGTGAATACAAACAAGGAAAGTGTAATTGAAAAAAATATACCTGGTTTTTGTTCTGCATTTTGATATATGGTATAATTTATTTTTATTTGCAGTTACATGATGTCTGCGTTTGTACATTTGATGGTCACGAAGTAAATATGGAATGATTACTTATGTTGAAATTGAACCAAACTAGAGTGTGTAAAAATATGTGAAGTTTGCTTGCACGACATTATAAATACAAATAAACAATGAATTAGTTTATAAATAAATAAAAACAAATAAATAAAGTTGATTTTGTGTTTTCTTTTCTCAAGTGGCGTCCTTTTTTCGACGACGAAAAAAGTTTTTTCATAAAAATCAAAACATTTTAGGTTGTGACCATGTTCTTTTAACTAGAAGAAAAACATTTTTGACGAATAACATAACATTTTAGATCGTGACCATAGTCTTTTCATTCAAACAAAATTCTTTTTATCAATATAATAACATTTTAGATGAGGACAATTATATTTTTCTTAGAACCATGTTCACTTAGCCAACATGGTTGCAGGTTAAAATGTTACATGGTCGCCGCAAAAATAGCTGCTATCATATTATTTTGCTCTTCGAATATGATTGTGGCAATCATGTTTCTTCTCTGCGTGCATGAGACAGGAATAGCAAACACCACTCACTAACGAAAATTGAATGATGTAAACTGGCAGGAGTGGAAAGTCATTACCTGGATAGACTCTCATCACATTTTTTCACATAAATGAAAGAATGACAGACTTGCTGGACGAGTGCATTGAAAATGTGGGGAGAGGAAGATCAAAACAAAAATTGCATATGTTTGCTCAAGTAAAAAAACACGAAAAATGAATTTAATTCGATATGACAAAAAACCAGGTACAAGGACGAATATTAAGAGTGGAATAGAAACTCAAGGCAAAATAAACGTTCAACGTTAAAAGCTTCCCTAAAATTAAGAGAAATCGTATGCAAGGACGAAATGTTTCGTTGCAAAAATAATATGATATTTTTGGGAGTAACGTTAGTGCACATTATTTTTAGGAGCAAGCATATACTATAGAAATAAAATTTTGAAAAAAAAATTCTATAGAAATAAAATTTTGACAAAAATTTTCTATAGAAATAAAATTTTGACAAATTTTCCATAAAAATTAAATTTTGACAAAATTTTCCATAAAAATAATATTTTGACAAACTTTTCTATAGAAATAAAATTTTGACAAAATTTTCTGTAAGAAATTAAATTTTTGACAAGATTTTGTATTTTCTATAAAATTTAGACTAAAATTTTTTCATAGAAATAAAATATTGACAATATTTTCTATAGAAATAAAATTTTGACAAAATTTTGCAAAAAGTTTCTATGGAAATAACATTTTGACAAAATTTTCAATAGAAATAAAATTTTGTACATTTTTTTTTTTTTATAGAAATAAAATTTTGACAAAATTTTCTATAGAAATAAAATGTTGCCAAATTTTCTATAGAAATAAAATGTTGACAAAATCTTCTATAGAAATAAAATGTTGACAAAATTTCTATAGAAATAAAATGTTGTACAAAATTTTCTATAGAAATAAAATTTTGACAAAATTTTCTACAGCAAATAAAATTTTGACCAAATTTTCTACAAAAATAAATTTTGATCAATTTCTAAGAAATAAAATTTTGACAACATTTCCATAGAAATAAATTTAGCACTAAATTTTCATAAAAAGTACCTTTTGAAAACATTTTTCTATAGATAAAATTTGCTTAATTTTCTATAGAAATAAAATTTAGACTTAATTTCCTATAGAATAAAATTTTGACAAAATTTTCTATAGAAATAAAATTTTTGACAAAATTTTCTATTTTCTATAAAATCTAGACTAAATTTTCATAGAAATAAAATTTTGACAAAATTTTCTATAGAAATAAAATTTTGACAAAATTTTCAATAGAAATAAAATGTACAATTTTTTTTATAGAAATAAAATTTTGCAAAAATTTTCTATACACGGATGAAAAAGACTGTTTTTCATATGTTTGGCTATAAACATTATATGTTTGGAACACAAATTTTTAAACACAATATTTTTGAGTGCAAGCATATAATGTTCATAAACTAGCATAACATGTTTGGGACAACTATGTTAATATGTTAGAACATATTATGTTTGGGACATAAAATGTTTGTAAATATAATATGCTTGGATGCCAAACATATATATTAATTTAGAAATAGCCTATAAACATATATGTGTTTAGTAGCTTGGAAGCGGCTATTTAACAGGGAGCGATATTGAATTAAGTTGGTGGTTGTTGCTTGTTATTACAAAATTAACATTTTTATTTTTCTTTGGGCAATTGATCAGCTACTTCTTTGATCCTTACAAACTGTGTGGTCGCACTGTTCGAATCCCCGTCGCGCAAAAGGTAAAATTAAATTAAAAAATCATACAATTGAATAAATTTCTTCTACAATGGTTTGTATCTACAGAAAAAGGTGCCTAAGAACTAAAAATCTCGTGAAGTGAGAAAGACGGTGTGGGGGAATATACAATTGGCAGAAACAAATTTGAAGCATCAGTCCAAGGCGGCTATGTTGTTAGCACCTATATTACCTGCTTTGATTTCATAATTCATATATATTGTAAGTATATAAATAAGTCAATAAAATTTTGTGAGACACGCATATTGTTTGCGGAGAATTTTTATTTAAGCATATAATAATTTTGGGTTGCAAAATTACTTCCTACATATTATATGTTCACATAATAGATCATCAACAACGAACGTGTTGATGATTCTGAAGCAGCTGTGTTGCAAGCTATTTAACTCGGTAATACACCCGAGTTTTTCCGTCGGATATTGTGACTGCATGATGCAAACATGGCTCCATCACTATTAGCTCCCCTGAGTCCAAATCGACAGTCCGGCTGGAGTGGACAGCGACCGGTGAAGACCGTCTCCAACTCAAAAGTCGCTGGCAAGTAATGGCCTCTGTTGTTTTGGGATTGCGCTATGGAATAATTTTTATCGATTATCTTGAGAAGGGAAAAACTCCATCAATCAGATGACTATTATATGCGCGTTGATTGAAGCGCTTGTGAAGGTCGAAATCGCGGCAGAAACCGGCCCCATTCATGAATGAAGAAAAAAGTGTTGTTCACCAAGACAACCGCACCCGTGACACAAGTCTGCTTATGAGAACGATGGCAAAGAATTACATGAATTGGGCTTCGAATTGCTTCCACCCACGCGCTATTTTCCAGATTACTGGCCCCCTGCGACTTTCTTGTTCTCAGCACCTCAAAAGGTATGTTCGCAGGGAAAAAAATTTGGCTGGCAAATGAAGAGGTGCAGTTGCCGAACTGAGGCCTAATTTTTGACGGCAGAAACCGAAGGAGACTACCCAAAATGGTATTCAACAAAATTGGAAGGTCGTTATAATATTGTATCGCTCTTGAAGGGAACTATGTTGAATAAATAAAAACGAATTTTGACAGAAAAAAAATGTGTGTTTTCTTTGTTAACCGGGGAACATATCAGCCAACCTGTTATATACACAGAAAAAAATATCACCAAAATATTTCCAATTTAAAAGTTAATTATGAAAGTTTGAACATTTTTTCAAGCAATAAATTAATTTGGTACAATGTAACGTTTTAATCAAGATAGATAACGTTAAGTTAATTATTAGTCCAAGTGATTGGAAAATTTTACATTTTTAATTAAAAAGTTTAATTGATACAATTAACTTTTAATAAACAATCGGAAGACTAAGTCAGTTATAAAAGTGATTAAAATGCTCTGATTAATCTTTTTTTTGCAAAACAATCAATTGTTAATCCAAGCTAAAAATTCTATAGCCAATTCAGAATGTAATTGAGAAATTAGTTACCTTTGTTTAATTACTAAATTAACTTGAGTTTTTTGAGAAACATCATTAAGTTCTTAATTGAAATCAATTAAAAACGTTTATTGAAGATTTGTGTAATGAAAGATCAATGTAATATTTTTAATCAATGAATTTTTCTTACTGCCGCAACTAAAACTGTGATTGATGACTATCATTTTCGTTGATTGTAGACATTTTCAATTAAAAAATTTAATTGGATCAATGTATATTTTCGTGAATTGAATCAGAAAATTTTTTGTGTGTAGAGACCACAGTCAATAGTAGTGCGTGAGATCAATAGAGGTGCTCATGTGACACGAAATCTGTCGTGGACTCACGAAAATTTTTCGTGACTGACGCTGATGGTAACGGCGTGAGTTGTGCGTGATTAACCAAACAGAATGTCGCTGTGAGTCACGAAACAAATAACTTAATGAAGTGTGCGTGAGTCAACGAATTTGGAAAAAACACGCCTCACGTGACTGACGGCTGATGGTTACGGCGTGGTGATCGACGGTGTGGCGTGAGCGCTTGAGTTCAAACAAACGAAATGTCGTGTGAGATCACGAAAATAGATATATCTTCGCGGAGTGTCGGCGCAGTTAACGAATTTTGGAAAAACTACTGCTTCGATTTATATCAGTGACTTCATATTTTCAGTCAGGGTCCATAGGGTAAGATTATCTGTCGTGTCACGAATGAATCGTGCCGTGAGATGTGCGAGAATAAGATTTTCTCGTCGTACGTAGTGTGCATTGAGCGTGAGTAAAAATAGTTACTTCTGCCCAGAATATGATTTATAGAAGAACCAAAATTTAAAAAAATAATTAGGGTTTCCAGATGTTTTCCAGAGAAGTAAAGATCATGGTAGTCGGGTCTATATAGGACCATTTTGATAAAAGATAAATCTATAAAAGAAATGTCAGATAGAAAGTCTTAGATGATTTAAAAAAATGTAATGTGTCGGATATAATAAAACGAGATTTAAACTGCCAAAAATTACGACGGGTGGAATTTCAAATAACCACTACCATACAACAGATGACAAGGAATATCTGGACAGTTACGGGAATATTGTAGCCATAGAAGTCAAAAGATGGCGAAACCATGGATCTCTAAATGGTCCCATTCAGTGTTATGGACAATAAAGGCATTTATTGTGTATGCTAAAGAATTTCGCATGTGTATTGAGGATGATGAAGAACAAACGTTTCTCGCCAAAGAGTCCGCCTCAGATGCGCGCACGTCTGGCAGAGGTTTTAATTTGAAAATACAGTCTTCCAAAGACATCGAGTGTGATTATGGGAGATTTCCCAAAAATAATTATCTCCATATACACAAATCTGTGGGCCGAGCGGAAAATTTCCACATTTTATTTCTTGGATTTCCTGAACGAACCTTGATAAAAGATTCTAGACTGGCAAACATTTCTTAAAACAAATCGGAGAAGGTTTATATGTTGGATATAGTTTGTTTCCGGTATGACCCATCTTTCGACGTCGAACATGCGCCGCCCAAAAATTCAAGAACGTTATGGTTTCTACTGCTATATTACCTTAAAATAGTAACGTTTATCATGAGTTATAGTATGCAGGCTTAAAAATCGATTAGTTTAATTGTTAAAAATGGATCTAGTGATACAATTGTATCAATTCAGCAATCCGTATTCTACACTCAAAAAAAGTTACTTGGATCCAAAAGATTTTGACTTCCCTTAAGTGATTTTGGTATTGATTCGGAGCCAAAGATGCGGCTATCTTTATAAATAAAGAAATTTTTTTAGCGACCTATGCTGCTTTTAATTTAACGACCAAATCAATAAAATTAGTATACAGAAAAATCGCATTTATCGAATTTTCATTTTATTTTTCCGGTATATTAATAAAGCTATTCACGTACAAACAAATTCCTGTTTAAAAATCCAAATTATAACGGACACTCAAAGTAAAACATGTTTTCTTAATTCCAAAAAAACTTTAAACCAATCCTCAAAATATGTCTTAGCCTATATTTGAAACGGTTTTATCTTAAATCTAAAGTTTCAATATTTCAGTTAATTTAAGGATAATTTCTTTAAATCAAAACCAGTAAGGAAAGTCTAAAGGTCGGGCGGGGCCGACTATATTTATACCCTGCACCACTTTGTAGAATCTTAAATTTTCGATTACCATATCACATCCGTCAAATGTGTTGGGCGCTATATATAAAGGTGTCCCAAAATACATACATTTAAATATTCACTCGATCTGGAAGAATTTGATAAGACTTCGTACAAAATCTATAGACTCAAAAATTTATTGTCGGCTAATGCCACTAGGGTGGAACTCATTTTTAGTTTAAAAAAAACAGCTAAGGAAAGTCTAAAGTCGAGGCGGGGCCGACTATATTATACCCTGCACCACTTTGTAGCAATCTAAATTTTCGATACCATATTCACATCCGTCAAATGTAGTTGGGGCTATATATATAAAGCGTTTGTCCCACAATACATACATTTAAATATTCACTTCGTCTGGAAAAAATTTTGATAGGAATTTCTACAAAAATCTATAGACTCAAAATTTAAGTCGGCTAATGCACTAGGAGGTGCGAACACAATGTTAGTAAAAAAAATATGCGAAACATATAAACTGAAGCCAATTTTAAGCGAAACTTCGCAAAATGTTTATTTATGATTTATCGCTCGATATATATGTATTAGAAGTTTTAGGAAAATTAGCAGTTCATTCTTTTACAACTTTTTCGACTAAGCAGTGCGATTTTACAAGGAAAATGTTGGTATTTTTGCACCATTTTTTGTCGAAATCAGAAAAACATATACATGGGAGCTATATCTTAAATCTGATCAAACGATTTTCAAACCAAATTTTGGCACGCAATAGTTAACAATGCCTAATTTTACTCCCTGTGCAAAATTTCAACTAAAATCGGACGTTAAAAAATGGCCCTCTGTGGTCATATGCAGTGTAAATGCCGGGCGGAAAAGCCTATATATCGGGAGATATATCCAAATCTTGAACCGATTTTTCAACCAAATTTGGCACGCATAGTACAATGCTTATTCTACTTCCCTGTGCAAAATTGTCAACCAAATTCGCCAGTTAAATAATTGGCCTCTTTGGGCAAATTGAGTTAAATTCGGGCGAAAAGCTATATATGAGAGCCTATTTATCTAAAATCTGAACCGGATTTGGCTGCCGTATTTTGCCAAGTTTTTCCAGACTCATAAAATATTCGGATGCTACTGGCAATTTGATGGAAGATCGATTGATATTACACGCCCAATTATGACCAGACGCGCGAAAAAATATATTGGCAGCTATTATCTAAATTCTGATACCGATTCTTTTTCCAAACAATCAATAGGGATTCGTCTTGAGCCCGAACAGGACCCTATTACCAGAATTTTTAGGTACAATCGGACTAAAACTGCGAGCTGCTTACTTTGCACACAAAAATACATTCAACACGACAGACAGGACAGACAGACAGACAGACGGACAGCACGGACAGACGCGACAGACAGACGGACAGACAGACGGATAGACAGACAAGACGCGACAATTCGCTAAATTCGACTCAGAATTTTAATTCTAAAGCCGATCCGTTTATACTAAAAGCGTTTGCGTCTATGATTACTCCTTCTTTGGCGCTTACATACAAATGGCCACAAAACTTATTATACCCACGCTACCACAGTTAGTGAGTGAAGGCGTATAAAATATGTTTCTTTACTTTAAGGGAAAAATTAGCCTTTAGTCAAAGACAATTGTCGACTTTAAACGGAGGGACCCAAATTTGCCCAACATTTTTGTCCTAAAATTTATTGAAAAAAATGCTTTGAAAGCCAAAAAATGGAAAAAAATGTTTGTTTGATTTTAATTAAAATTTCAATGCTTTTAAAGAAATTTGTCTTTTAATTATTTTGCGTAAATTTTCGCATCCTAAAATTTAGCGTTTGCCGTAATCTTTAATATCACTGTAAATATTTTTTTTCAGTGTAATAAAACCTTACTCTTTATAAACACCGTGAAATTTCACCCATATAAATACACTTTTGAATGGCCCTGAATCCAGTACTTCGTTTTTTGTTGTTCGAATTAAAAACCCCAATTCGATCTAATTTGTTGCGAAATAATTTCTTTTGTTACAAGATATTGAAGTGTTTTCAAACTTTGTTATCGCCGGAGAAACTTCGAGCAAAATTTACACGACACCGGCTTTCCGACTTCAGCCAAATCTTTCAGGACTTCCGGACTCCGCGCTCCGACTCCACAGCCCCAGGTGATAAACACTTGTCTTAGTTCATAAAAATTGCTAAAAATTAAATATTTTGACAAAAATTTTCTAAAGAAATAAAAATTTTTGACAAAAATTTTCTATTAGAAATAAAATTTAAAAAAAAAAAATTAAATTGTGAAAAAATTTTCTATAAGAAATAAAGTTGGACAAAATTTCTAAAGAAATTAAAATTATTTTAGAAAATTAGAAAACCTTTTTCGGAAAAGGGTTCAAATGTGGCTTCACCTTGGGGTTTTAGTGAACTGCCCTGAATTATTCTGATAAATTGTTTGATAATTTTGCTGCACTTAGAGGATTGCCTGATGAGGAATGTGCGTTACTTTTCCGAAACGTTGCCGTTCCACTTCCACCGATCTTGCAGTCTATAGGGGCTTGGCCCAAATTAAATTTGGACAAACATCTTTTTCCTCTGTTGGTAAGCTACTCTTGTAGTTTCGCTCAACACAATGATTTTAAAGCTGAGATCAAAAACAACAAATATGATTGAAGTTAAACACTAACAATACAAAAACAAAACACGAAATAAAATTTTAACAAAATTTTCTATAGAAATAAAATTTTGGACAAGTATTTTCTGTAGAAAGTAAAATTGTTGACCAAATTTTTCTTATGAAAAATTCTATAGAATATTGCAAAAAAATTTCTGTAGAAATAAATTTTGAACAAAATTTTCTACAGAAATAAAATTTTGACAACATTCTAATAGAAATAAAAATTTGAGACAATTTTTCTATTAGAAATAAAAATTGACACAATTTCTTTATCAGAAATAAAATTTTGACAAAATTTCCATAGAAATAAAATTTCTTACCAAATTTTTACTCACAAAAAAAATTTTTTGGACCAATTTTTCTAAGGAATAAAATTTGAAATTATAGCAATTAATTTTGAAATTTTAGCTAAAAATTAGACAATTTCTCTAATATTGACAAATTTTATACAAATAATGTTGACAAAATTTTCTATAGAAATAAAATTATAGAGCGGGATATGTTTACTAGAAATAAAATTTTGCAAAATTTTCCATTAGAAATAATGAGTCTTTGAAAAAATTTTTTCGTTAATATACAAATAAATAAATTTGACAAAACTGTTTACTTAGAAATAAATTTTTTGAAAAATTTTTGATAGAAATATAATTTTCAGCCAAAAAAAAATTTCATATAGAAAATAAAATTTTGGACAAAAATTTTCTGTAGAAATAAAATTTTTGCAAAAAATTTTCTATAGGAATAACATTTTGACAAAATTTTCTTACTAGAAAATAAAAACTTTTGAACAAAATTTTCTATAAATTAAAATTTTGAACAAAAATTTTCTATAGAAATAAAAATTTTGACAAAATTTTCTATAGAAATAAAACTTTTGAACAAAATGTTCTATAGCAAATAAACTTTTGACAAAATTCCTCTATAGAAATAAAATTTTGACACCATTTTCAATAGAAATAAAATTTTGACAACATTTCCTATAGAAATAAAATTTTAACAAAATTTTCTATAGAAATAAACAATTGAGACAATTTTCTATAGAAATTAAAATTTTAAAAAAAATTTGACAAAAATTTTCCATAGAAATTAAATTTTTGACCAAATTTTCATTACAAAAATTAAAATTTTGCACAAATTTTTTCTTAAAGAAATAAAATGTTGATAAAATTTTCTATAAAATTAAAATTTTTTGACAAAAATTTCTATAGAAAAGACAAAATTTTTTACACAATTTTGTTCTATAGAAAAAAATTTTCTATAGAAATAAAATGTGACAAAATTTTTTCTATAGAAATAAAATTTGACACAATTTTCTATAGAAATAAAAATTTGACAACATTTTCTATAGAAATAAAATTTTTGACACAATTTTCTATAGAAAATAAAAATTTGAACAAATTTTCTATAGCAAATTAAATTTTGAAATTTAAAAATTTTCTCTATAGAAATAAAAATTTTGACAAAATTTTCAATCAATCTAGAAATAAAATTGTTGACAAAATTTTCTATAGAGATAAAATTTGACCAAAAGTTTCTATAGAAATAGAAATTTTGAAATTTTCATAGAAATAAAATTTGAAAAATTTTCTATAGAAATAAAATTTTGACGAAAATTTTCTATAGAAATAAAATTGTTTGAAAAAATTTTCTATAGAAATAAAATTTGACAAAATTTTCTATTAGAAATGAATTTTGAACATTTTCTATAGAAATAAAATTTTGACAAAATTTTCTATAGAAATAAAATTTTGACAAAATTTTCTATAGAAATAAAATTTTGACAAAATTTTCTATAGAAAAATAAAAATTTTTTGGACAAAATTTTCTTATAGAAAAAAATTTTGACAAAATTTTCTATAGAAATAAAATTTTTGCAAAATTTTCTATAGAAATAAATTTTTGACAACATTTTCTATAGAAATAAAATTTTGACAACATTTTCTATAGAAATAAAATTTAGACAAAATTTTCTATAGAAATAAAATTTTGAAAAAATTTTTATGGAAATAAAATTTAGACAAAATTTTTTAGAGAAATAAAATTTGCAAAATTTTTTAGAGAAATAAAATTTTAACAAATTTCTACAAAAATAAAATTTTTGGCAAAATTTTTATTAAAATTAAAATTTTAGACAAAATCTTCTATAGAAATAAAATTTTAACCAAATTTTCTATTAGAAATAAAATTTTGACAAAAATTTTTATGTGAAATAAAATTTAGACAACACTTTTCTATAGAAATTAAATGTTTACAAAATTTTTCTATAGAAATAAAATTTTTGACAAAATTTTCTATAGAAATAATTTTTTTTTTTTTTTTTGAATTTTTCCAGCGAGAGGGAAAGACACTTTTAGTAATAAACTAATTAAATACGTATATCAAATAAGGCATCAATTCTGTCTGAAAAAAAAACAACAATTCCGTAACTAACTCTCCTCTTTTATTAAATTCACCGCCTTCATATATAGCAGAAATGTTTGAGTTAAAGAATACTTTCAATCCTCTTACTATTATGGATTAAAAGCGGAATATTTTATGTACATATATAGGTTAATTGGATACCCTAAAGATATTATGGCTTCGTATTTGTGGCGCCATATAAAACATAAAAATTTCTTGAAGAGCCTGGTGTTGCAATTTTTATAAAATTTCGCAGAAATATTACTCTTTCTGGCTAATTACTACAAAATAATGGTTTGTATATATACTCAAGTGTTAAAAGAAATTATATAGCTCCCGCAGTTAAAAAAAAAAAATTAAAAACTTCGTATTCGTGATGTTTGATGGAAGGAAGTTATGCTCACATTCAGGACACCCTCTTCTTCAATTTTTAATGCTGGATAATTGCACTTGCGGCAAAAGGTTTTCTTTTGTTTTTTTTTTTCATGTTTTGCTGCTCATATGCTCTACTTTTCGTCCATATTCCCTCTGGCTAAAAAACACATGTGTACACCTGCATGACGTCTGTCACTTATATTTTTTTGTTTGCAAAGGTCACCATCACTGTCAGAGGAGCATGCCGCCATAAAGATCATGCCCCGGGAACCGCCAACGCGATACAATTATGATACGAGAAATGTTTCAAATTTGTTTTTTTTTTAGCATTTTTTCTTTCTTCTGAAGTCATTTCATTTAAATGAAATTCTTTATCATCAGTTCTCTTTGTCCCCTACCCTTAACATAGAAAACTAAAAGTCATACTTCCCACTTAGATGTTATGTAATTTGTTGTTGATTTGATTTTAGTTTTCGCTTTTTTTTTTTTTTTATCAGATTTATGTCACCTTACTTTTTATGGTGTACCATTTAGGCTGGTTATGACTTCTGTTTGAAACTGATTTCAGTTCTTTTCTAAGAACGCCCACATTCAATTATGCCAAATCAAATGGTAAATGTGACCTTTTCCGTTGGCTTTTAGGCAATTGGAAAGATTTGTTTCACGTCTATTGAAATGAATGCCAACTAATAACGACAAGAGAATGATAACAAAAATTTGCAAAGGCTTGGAGAAAATTAACAAAAACAAAAAAATAATTTTTTGAATTGACTACCATCGTAGTAGGTACCTAGTACGAATTGTAACGAAAGTTTTCCCCTTGTAGGCTAGGGTATTACTCACGGAGCCGGGTACGTCACAGAAAATTTGTTTCTTTCATTGACAAAGAGAACACAAGAGGTTTTATGTTTTATGGTGAGTATTTATTGGAAACAAAATGAGTTGTCACTCTAGCGATATGGTTGATAGTTTCAATATTCCACGGCGGCGTACCACTTCCCAGTTAGTTTCGGTGACGATGGGGAACGCTATGTAGGGGCGGTGATGCTGACGACGGGGCGCAGGGAAGTAGGCCTGTTGGAAGTCTTGTCGATGTTCATTGGTCATGGCTACCG